>JAHZNP010000191.1:0-106962 GCA_020615345.1 Triops cancriformis | reverse complement strand
AAACACAAACAATAACACCAAACACCCATGAAAACTGGAGGCTCCTCCGACTGTCCAAAACAAGATACCGCGGATACAATTTGGACTTGGGTGTAGTGCGATTTGTCCGTGTGTTTTGCCATAAGAAAACTAATAGGTAGCCTTTTTTAAAAATACATAATAGACTTGAAATATCTAAACGAAACTTAACAGTTATACTTCCTTTCGATATAGGAATCATCCTAGCTCAAGTTAGTGCAAGGAAACTCACGATTTTGTAAAAATGATTCTTCACAACAAGAAAAGGCAATGCAAATGGCTGAGTCCAAACCGTACTAAATCATCCCTTTGGAGTTTAAAATCTCGTGCAAAAAAAGGACAGCGATTTTAGAACAAACCTTTGGAAGAGTTATTCTCCAACTTGTCAGCTACATAAAAGTAATTTTCATTTTATTTTTAGATACATATTATGAGTGGAACAACGAAATAAACAGGACCCGTTTCGTACAAAAAGTGCCAAAAATTCAGTTTTTATTTATTTTCTCAAAAACGGTTCAATATTTTTCGACGAAAATTTCCTCATGAAAGCTTCGTCGTATTCACTAAGTGTACAATTTTTTCAGATCCAAACCTGTCGTAGTTCATTAGTAATGATTTTTGTACGGTTTGTCCCACGTGTAAACTGTCCCATCCCTCCTCTATATGTATTCATAAGATTAACTTTCATTCTTTCTTATTAAGAAAAGGAACGGATACCCACTTTCTACGGAGTCCAATGATTTCAATTATATTTTCGACGTTTGTTTACTCAACGAAATTTGGGGCCTAGCATATAGGCTAATGTGGAGTCCGAGGTCTCGTACTTATGAAGTCTTCTGGTTGCAATCGTTTCTATTCGATAGATCCCCACCGTTCAGTTGAAATTGAATTGTAGTGGTCTTTTTCGCAATGACTGCATGTAATTGAAAATTCGAACGAACAACTGCTCCAGTATTCTAAGCACCTGTCAGGACTTTGGGAATATAAAACACATTTTGCGCCCAAATTGACTATTGCCTCTTCAACTCAGCGTTTTGTAGAACTTAGGGTTTTTTCACCTTGTTTTCAATCGATATTTCAATAACTTCAGCTACACAGCAAAACAGTTTGCCACAACTTTATTCTCGACTCAAGGCATACAATAAGAACGAAAACACAAGGAACACGTAACATTTTCAACTTTCTATCAAGCTTCCTGTTTTTCGCTCAGTTGCAAAAAATTATAACGAACGGTCTGTTTTAAGGCATGACTTTTCCTTATTCCTCTCTCTCTCTCTCTCTCCCTCTCTCTCCCTCCCTCTCTCTCTCTCTCTCTCTCTCTCTCTCTCTCTCTCTCTCTCTCTCTCTAAAAGTATAATTGTCAGTGTCTATTTTTTACCACCAGGACTGAAAACTCTCTTCTTTATATGTAAGCTCACTCACTGAACAGACAAGTACCGAAAAAGAGTAAGGTAATTCCCCTAAACTTGGTTTTTATGTTCTAACTAGCAAAACTTTGCAGCAAAACTGATTTTCCATGGACGGCAGCCAATAATTCCGATGTAGCGCCCGCTTTGCGTGTTTGGAGGTCATCCAAAGAGAGCTGATCCAAATTAGGCAAGTCTTCGTGTTCTTCTGTGGCTACATTACGCGACGGACATGTCCAATCTTCGAACTTTAGCAGTAATTTGATGAGTTTCCGACAGCTGGGCTGGATTTCTTCTACAATGCTGTTAATTCCGTCTACCTTTCAAGCGAAAAAAGAGAAAAGAATAATAAGAAAGAAATACACTTTTAAACATATGTACTTACAATAGATGGCGCTGATTCCTTCTTCCTCTTCGCTTTTTTGTTCCTCTGGTAGGCGTGAACTGCTCCGCTTAATAACAAAACACTCAGGATCACAGTCTAGACGTAAAATGAGTAGAGAAATATAGTCCTTGAAAATCTGTCCGACAGAACGCAAGTGACATGTTACCTCAGATGCATTAGTTAATCGTTCAAGGATTTCGTACCGACACGTTAAGCCATTGGACCGATAATCAGCATATGTCACGAGTTTCTCAAACAAAGGAGTCAAGACTGGGCGTTGCGTTGACTCGTCAGAGAGATCCAACAGCTGCAATAAACCTTTCACGACGCTTGTAATGACTACGGGACACTCGGCGCCCAAATAAGCGTATAATCTGGATGGCAAAGGTCCAGCAACGGGATACTAAAAGTTGAAAACGAAGGTTATTTAAAATTTCGTTACTTCAACATTTGTGGATTTCCTTTTCCCATAAAAAATGAGCAAGTTTTGAGAAAAGAAACCTGAGGTCGAGGTCCCAATGGTTTCTCTACCAGTCCTTGGATGACTTGCAAAAGTTGTTGGATGCCGGACTGGTGGTCTTCAGGCGTCGACCCGTTTGTTTGGCTTGATGAGGAACTTGCAGGATAATGAGTCAAGGAGGTAACCACCCGGGTGATTAAGTGCAACAAACTGTTGCGCAAACGAGCGTAAAGCAACTCGTCATGGAAATTTCCTTCAAACAAAGCTTCTGAAGTCTCTCTATGGGATGCGAAGGAGAAGAAAATTTGTCGTATATTCCAAGAATGCACGCTTGATTAGAATGCAACTTAATTATGTTCCTTCTAGTATGACGTACTTGGATTGTGTCTCACACACAGCCATAAGCTTCCAATCCCGATTGTCTGTCAACTTCTCCCAGCAAGGTACGTCTTTATTGAAATCAATTGACATTGACTGCACAACCTGTCAATTTCAACAAAGAAAATAAGTAAACTGCGCAACAAATAAGATAAACTTTTCCCTATAATTAATATATTTACAACACGCATGGCGAATACTCAGAAAAAAGTAGAGTGAAAATTTTTAAAGCTCAACAAAAAGACAGAAAATGCAAAGATAAGCCCTAGAAAGCAAAAACGCATGCTTGATAATAAGACTAATAAGACCGTAAATCACAACACGATATTTTACGAAAATAAAATTCAGAAACAGGTGACTTTATAATACCTGGGAAAGTTGAGCGTAATCTTTTGTGTTCAACAGGTGCAAGATCATATCTTCGGCCGTTAACGCTGTTAGTACGAAAGAATTCTCCAGCTTCTCACGGAACTTGATAAATTCCAACACTTTTGAAAACGACCCATACTTATAGGCTGCAATGACATATTCAGAAATCTGTAACGCAGACACAAACACGAGTTAATTATGAAAAAAATACATAACAAATTAATGTAATTACGCGAAAAAATTGAACATTAGGAAGATTGACTCTGAGGTTAACAGTGAAACAAACGTGTAGACAAAAATGATTTCGCTTTCCTAAACTTCCTCCGTGCGTATAAGCTGGAAGTTGTTCTTCACGTCAACGAATCCAAAGAGAAGCATCCACACTACGAGCATGGCTTAAAAGAGTACCATTAAAGATTTTCGACGTAAGTTTAGAAGTTTAGTCGCACAAAACCTAACCGTTCTCAACAATACAGCCACTTGTTCGTATTACGATTTGAAACAGGGTAGCAAACACAAACTCGAATGACGCTGGCACAAACAAAGTTAAAAAAAACGGACAACACTAAACAGCTGAACTGACAATTCAGTTGCTTACCTCACGGACGTTTGTAGTGAAGAATTTTAAAGCATCCCCAGCATATAATGAAGCCAGGCGCCACTGACCCAATGCAAATAACGCAGGATACAATAATAAGTGGGACATGGAATCTTGTTGGATGTACTTCACATCCAAGGAATCATACACACTTGCTGCTTCTTGGCCTAAACCTGTAAACAAACCAATATTTTTATTCTAGAATTTATTTTCAAATATACTTGTGATACCCAACCTGCTAGAACGTAGGTTTTGACTAAGAACATTTTGACATAATGATTTGAAGGACTCGATTGTCGCACATCTTCTAACCATCGATACACATCTGGTAATTTAGCTACGTAGTTATCCGAATTTAGTAACTCGTAACAGCCCAAAATCGCATACAAATCGCCCGGCCTGTTAAATTCCAAAGTAGGAGCAAATCTTCCTTTCGAGAGCAATGTTCACATTTATCTCACTTACCGAATATCTGTAGGTAAGAACGGCCCACCGACTTCCCTCGTCTCCTTATACACCTGGCGTACACTTTCAACAATGTCTAGATTACCAGAAGTAGGTATATCAACCCCCAAATAGTGCTTCAGTTTACAGTACAGGAAATGACGCTGCAGCTCCTTGACCTTCACATAAAAAAATTTAAGACTAAGTATATAGAGCTGATCCAACTCAAACTACAAAAAAATCGTCGACCGTATTTGTTGTAATTACTACATTATAAATATACACTGATACGAAAATGTAAATTACAGTGTTGCGCGAATCTGTTCCTATGTTCTCCAAGAACTTTTTCTGTTGCTCTGAGGTGAGGAGAGGCAGAAAGACCTTCAAATCGGAGAAACAGCACGGTTTGCTACCGAAAAGTTCCACGTACTCCGTAAAGTCGGCAATGAGTGACTCTTCGTTTGCTGATTGACAATGGCCATTCGATGTTTGATGAGCTTGGGTCCATATTTGGTACTGTTCATACCACAAGAACTGAGCTAAAAACGGCGCGCGCTTCTTTTCACCGCTTACGACTAGTTCTTGACGTTTCAACGTTTGCAAGAACCCTACCGCCTCTAAGTGCTCAGCCTCTGGCCGCTGCAGCACTGATTTGACGAAGTTGGTGTAATACGCCCACTGATCTCGGCTATCAGAACGACAAATAATCAATCAATTAATACGATGCATCAATAAGCAGGTGAGTGAAGTCGATTAGAACGTTTCTGTGTGATTCCAGAAATGTACACAGTCGTTTTCAGGGGATTGTTAACTTTACCTCTCACAGATTAATGTCTTGAAATGAGTTACGGCTGCTTCCCATCGTTCTAGCTTCATAAGCCACTCCCCTTTTCGTTCCCGCGCGAACAGAGAATACAGTTTCTGTCCTAGTGGGCCTTCCAATACTTCTAATGCACTGTCATACTTTTCCTATAGTTAACAAAGTGGTATAACTATTTCTGCTTTTCTTTCCTTTTTGTTCCCATCCTTATTTTTTTAAAAAAATATTGATTAAGGAACGCTTGGTAATTCACCTGCATTTCGAGAACCAACAAATATAACTGAACTTCCGCCTCAGCTTCCAAACGGTTATCTTCAACAGCTTTGCTAATTAGTCTCTCAGCTAAGGGAAGCACAACTTGTCGGGCCAAATTCTTTTCTGCGTTGTACGCCTAGAAGAATTTCCAAAATGGTTTACGAATTAGCGACAGATTTGCATCACGTAACTGAACGTTAAACGTAACTTTTATCTAACACTTGAAAATTTACTCCTCCTGACGCTTCTATCTTTTTTAATAGATCCTCGAAGTTCACTCAGTGGCGAATGTTCTAGACCTTAATTATTATTGCACACCTGCATAACGACGGACATGACCGCCCAAAAATAGTACGGGTTTTTCGGTCGCACTTTGTACAAAGCCATAGCTGTTTGCTGCTGTTTTTTGTAGTCCCCTAATCGGACGTAGGACATGAAGAGATGAGACAGAAATTCTTCGTTGTTTCGGTCTTTTTTCACAGCGTTCTCGTAAGCTTGACAAGTCCAGTCCGCTGTACAGAAAATCAGATATTAATTTGGTAATTTCATACATCGTTTAATATTTCGGAAGTAGGTGCACCAAGCATGAACTTACGTCGCTGGAATTCCTTGAAAGAAATAGCCATGGCTTGGAGGGTTGCATCGTCATCAGGTTCTTCATTCAATAATTCTTTCAACAGGGTTTCGGCCTCCTCAAAGCGGAACAGCCTACGTAACGCTAATGCCTTCAAAGCCTACGAAAAAGGAACGTTCCAGTTTTGTCTCCAGTGAAATCAAGCCCTACTTTCGCGCAATGGAGATTAGGTTGCTTTTTAAGCACTTTCTCAGCTTCTTGAATTGCTTTTTTGTTATTCCCATTATCAATGCAATCTGCGAACACGATTCAGAAATAAAACGATTTATTCCAATTTTACTCTACGTTGAATCATAACAAAACACTTAAGAAGCAAACGCATGGTAAGCGTAGTTCAGGAGTCAGAGCGTCGCTTTGCGCTGGAATTTCACTAGCTGTGATGTCGAATAATATACATTCAAATTTGTCATTTCATTCGCTAACTTACCATAAATCGGTCTCAACCTTCTTTCAATTACAGCTGAATCGACTTGTCCCTTTGCAGCCATTTTTCCACAAATATATCAACGCATGGAAACACTTAGCGCTGCGAAACGCTAAGCGAACGGCGAATGAGAACATTTGCGAAACGTGAAATCCTTCCGTAGTTTGTGAACGCGAAAATCCATCTCTTCTTTCACTTTCTAAAACGCATTCTGAGTACACGAACACTTGAGAAGTATCGAAATTGGTTTAATTTTCCTGCTATTTTGTTTATTTTCAAAAGTAGCGCTTTTCGAGCTTGAGAGCCATGAATGCCAAGTGAAATACCAGTCTCGAAAATTTTCAACAACACTTCGTAGATCAAACATCGCTTAGATTTTGTACATATGATAATACTAATTAGTGCTTTACGCCACAGAAAACAAAGAGGCGTTTTCACGCTTTACTCTTGCAGCTTTCTGATAGTTCACTCGCGTTTCATCAAAGGCCGTATATTACCAAACCTTTTGCGGCTCGCGTTCTGAGTCATTTAAGCTTGGTAGCGTCTTTCTAGATTCGCATGGTCCAATACTGCGCTTTCGGGACTTGACTAACACACGTTGTATGCTTGGGGTGTTAACTACCTTGTGACATAATTTAAACCGTTAGTAATTGGCGCAAATTCAAAAAACAAAATGGTAAAATTTCAGTATTTATCGCTTAAATAAACAACCCATAATAAACTTTATTATATTTCAATTCTAGCAACCACAAATTATCCTCTTGAAAGAAGGCACCGACACCAGCCAAGGCAAAAGCCAAATTATCTCCAATATCAATGCTTGTCAAGTGATCGTTGATTGTGTGAGAACCACATTGGGTCCTCGCGGAATGGATAAACTTATTGTGGACCAACAAGGCAAAGCTACCATCTCTAATGACGGGGCCACTATTATGAAACTCCTCGAAATTGTCCACCCGGCTGCAAGAACTCTAGTAGACATTGCCAAGTCCCAAGATGCTGAAGTAAGACACAAAGATTACACTCATAAAAATAGTTTTCACCAGATGTTAAAAAAAGTTAGGGTTCTGATTAACTGTGAATTCGTTTAGGTCGGAGATGGAACTACTAGTGTCGTTATCATTGCTGGAGAAATTCTGAAACAAGTGAAACCCTTCGTGGAGGAGGGTCTCCATTCCCAAGTTATTATTCGCAGTATTCGCAAAGCGGTTTCATTGGCTGTCGATCGCATTAAGGAAATTGCGGTCCAGGTAATGCCAAAACGTGCTTTAGTTTCAGAGAACGTTGTCTGAGGGTGGAATAATTGCAGGTCAAAAAAGAGAACCCTGGTGAACTCAGGAACATGTTAGAACAGTGTGCTGCTACTGCATTATCTTCCAAACTCGTTCATCAACAAAAAGACTTTTTCGCCAAGATCGCTGTCGATTCCGTTCTCCAGTTAGATGAACTCCTGCCCTTGAACATGATTGGCATTAAGAAAGTCCAAGGCGGTGCTTTGGAGGTAAGTGGTTTGCTTCAAATGAAGTAGGAATCATAACTCTATCGGACTACAGTGTATCCAATGGATTTACATTCAGTGCTAAGAGTGATTTTTGGGGGACTTTTCTTTTTTTAGGAGTCTTTGTTAATTCCGGGTGTAGCGTTCAAGAAAACTTTCTCGTACGCTGGTTTCGAAATGCAGCCTAAGCAGTACACGAGTCCCAAGATTGCTTTGCTAAACATTGAGTTAGAATTGAAAGCAGAGCGCGACAATGCCGAAGTTCGTTTGGATTCCGTAGAAGAATACCAGAAAGTTGTAGACGCGGAATGGAATATTTTGTACGACAAATTGGAGAAGTTACACCAAAGTGGAGCTAAAGTCGTCCTCTCTAAATTGCCTATTGGTAGGGTTCACAGAGCTCGTTTTAACGGGGAATGTTACGTAATACTGTCGTGTCATCCGTAGGTGATGTGGCTACCCAGTACTTTGCCGATAGGGATATGTTCTGCGCTGGTCGCGTACCGGACGAAGACTTGAAACGCACCATGAAAGCTTGCGGCGGCTCTGTTTTGACGTCGGTCTCGGATCTGACGACTAATGCGAGTGTTTTGGGCACGTGTGAGCATTTTGAAGAGCGCCAAGTGGGCGGCGAAAGATTTAACTTCTTTACTGGTTGTCCTCAAGCCAAAACCTGCTCAATAATCCTCCGTGGTGGTGCTGAACAGTTTTTGGAAGAAACGGAACGTTCTCTTCATGACGCTATTATGATCGTACGAAGAGCTATTAAAAACGACGCCGTTGTAGCTGGTATATTGTCATTTGAGTTCGTTGTTCTTTCATTAACTTGAGGTTTTTGAAAATGTATCTTTCATGTCGAAGGGGGCGGAGCTATTGAAATGGAGCTCAGTAAGTACTTGCGTGACATTAGCCGTACCATTGCCGGAAAAGAACAACTGTTGATCAGCGCTGTAGCGAAAGCATTGGAAATCATTCCCAGGCAGTTGTGCGATAATGCAGGCTTTGATTCTACAAACATTTTGAACAAACTTAGGCAGAAACACGCTCAAGGTATTACAGTTTTGTATTTCTATAATTGTTTTTGTCTCGCTGTGGTGTAGTCATTACCGCTGTTGTTTCAAGTGTTACGCTTTGTCTTGTATTACTGGTGTGGTATATCTTCTTGTTTTAATCGTTTCCAAGCAGGCATGTGCTGGTACGGCGTTGACATTCTGAATGAAGATATCACGGACAACATGAAGGGATGTGTCTGGGAACCGTCCTTGGTTAAGATCAACGCCTTGACAGCCGCTTCAGAGGCTGCATGCTTGATTCTGTCGGTGGACGAGACGGTTAAAAACCCCAAAGCAGGAGGCGGAGACATGCCTGCTGGAATGGGCCGCGGCAGAGGTCGTCCTATGTAAATCTTTCCCCGTACCCTCTTTCGGATGGATGCAAGAAAATTGAATTCAAGGTTTTTTGTGAAAAGCCTTTGAATGGACTTGTTTAACTTGGATTCGTGCCCGCTGATGTGCTCCGCTAACCACTCAGCTTGATTAATTTGCCTTCGTGCGTCATTTATTTGCGTTTTACCATCTTGCTTGTGTCATTACAATGCCCCTTCCGTTCTAAATCATGAGTCTCAGTTACTTTTAACCAAATGTACAGTCATGAGCAAAGAAAACGGGATAGGACAAACTACAGAAGTCTAATTGAGCCTTTTGAGGCTGATCTACCTAACGTTTGCGAATTTTATAGCTAAGCTTCTACACTAAATAAGAAACGAAAAGCCGTTTCCAGTCCAAATTGCATGCCGCCATTACTTTCATCGAATGAGCGAATAAGCCAAAAGCTTGTGACAATCGAAAAAAGCGAGGAAGAAGAGTTCATGTCTTTTTTTTTAACAAGAACTATGTCGAAACAAGTCAAACAGTGGTTTTCCATTTAAGGATAATTTAGTAAGAGAACAGTGATACGATCAACAGTTTTATTTACCCAATAAAAGTGCAACAAATAATTTAACAGTTCCTTTACGAAAATTCAAGAATCTTAGTATTCGTCTTCGCCCTCTTCTCCGTTCGCTGAATCCGCACCGACTTCTTCGTAGTCCTTCTCTAAAGCAGCCAAATCTTCCCTTGCTTCAGAAAATTCACCTTCTTCCATTCCTTCCCCGACGTACCAGTGAACGAACGCGCGTTTGCTGTACATTAAATCAAACTTTTGGTTCAGACGAGCCCATGCGTCCGCAATAGCCGTAGTGTTGGAAAGCATGCAAACTGCCCGGCTAACCTCGGCCAAATCGCCGCCTGGTACAACAGTAGGTCGCTGATAGTTAATTCCAACTTTAAAACCGGTGGGGCACCACTCGACAAATTGAATGGTCCGCTTGGTCTTAATGGACGCGATGGCCGAGTTTACTTCCTTGGGTACGACGTCACCACGATAAAGCATGCAGCAAGCCATGTATTTGCCACGCCGTGGATCGCATTTGACCATTTGGTTAACAGGCTCAAAACAGGCGTTCGTTATCTCAGAAACCGAGAGCTGCTCGTGAAAGGCGCGTTCTGCTGAAATGATAGGCGCATAGGTAACCAGTGGAAAATGAATACGTGGATAAGGGACAAGGTTGGTTTGGAATTCCACCAGATCAACGTTGAGTGCGCCATCGAAACGCAAAGAGGCCGTGATCGAAGAGACGACCTGGGCAATGAGGCGGTTCAAGTTGGTGTACGTAGGGCGTTCGACTTGCAAGTTGCGTTGACAAATATCGTAAATTGCCTCGTTATCCATCATGAACGCGCAATCTGAGTGGTCGAGGGTGGAATGCGTAGTTAAAACGGCATTGTAAGGTTCGACAACTGCTGTAGCTACTTGTGGGGCTGGGTAGATGGCAAACTGCAGCTTCGATTTCTTGCCGTAGTCGACCGACAACCTTTCAGTCAGTAGTGAAGTGAAGCCTGATCCCGTTCCACCACCGAAAGAATGAAAGATAAGGAACCCTTGTAGACCAGTGCAAGGGTCAGCCACCTTCCGAATCCGATCCATCACCGACTCGATCGTTTCCTTCCCGATAGTGTAATGTCCACGCGCGTAGTTGTTTGCAGCATCTTCTTTACCAGAAATAAGCTGCTCTGGGTGGAACAGCCGTCGGTACGGACCCGTTCGAATAGAATCTACCAGAAAATTACAATTAGCTGTTAAGACAAGTTTAAACCAATTTCTTTAGCTTCAACTATAGTTTTTTTTAACTGACCTATAACTGATGGTTCAAGGTCAACAAAAACAGATCTGGGGACGTAACGATTGGTTCCAGTTTCTTGGAAAAAGGTGGTGAAGGATTCGTCAGCCAATTGTTTAGCGTCAGTCGTGTCCATGGTTCCGTCTGGCTTTATGCCGTGTTCGTGGCAGTACAATTCCCAGCAAGAATTCCCAATCTGGACACCAGCTTGCCCAATGTGAATGGAAATGCACTCGCGCTGCGAAGTAACGACAATTAGCGTCAAATAGAAAAAATAGTAACGAGAGCATACTCACCATAATGGAAGATGGGCGAAAGATCCAGCTTGTAAGAGCTGCGAGATGGAAAACTAGCAGACTGGACAAAAACCTCGCAACTCACCCTTATATACCTCTTCTTCCCTCGTATGAAACTACCGTAGAAAAAGAAAGAGCAGTTGTTTTCTGTGTGTTGAAGACTAAAGTGCACAGAATAGACATTCCTAGTCCTGCAGAACTACGTCTAGAAGAAGGGAATCTTTGTCGCAACACTGAAACCGTCCATATGCCAAGTTAGAAGCGTTTGTGTTGTCGAAATCCTAAAACAGGAAACTCGCTGTTGCTAAGTAAAAGTGAAGTTATAAAGCGTGGGCAAACGATGCGAATGTCCACAAACAACAACTTATAATATTCGCAAATCCTTCGAAAAGAAAAGGAGTATCTCCTCTTTGTCGCAGTTTATGTATTCACATGAACAACTCCCAATTTATTGCTGCTGTATTTGCACAGTTTCGTGTGGGTTACCATACTAAGGCTATGGTTTCACTACCAATTACAATATCGGTAACGTGCATCTGAGCTTATGCTGAAATTTCTGTGGCTGTCTTGCCTATAGGACCTTAATTAATTACGGTTTATAAGAGACACTTGTAGAATAAAAAAGACTCGGTTGTTAGCCGAGATTCTCTATTAACGTACTTTAACCTTAAACTTCACTTCTATTCTTTCTGTCATTCCATCCACTTTTTTACTTGCAAGAACACATTACAGTCACAGTTCATGGTGAAGTCTTAGGGTCGCCATATAGGCTACACATAATTACGCAGGGCACAGAAAATTTCAAGCAAAGTGTTCATTTTTTGTGTCCTGTTAATGAACTTTATGGCTGGCGAAGGGAAGTCGGAGTATCCCAAAAGTCGTTTTCTATCTGCCCTGATCTAGACACAAGAATGACAAAGTTCGCCCAAATCGCATCTAATACAAAAACATGTCAGTTGTTTCGCTACGCCAAAAGTTGCGCAGCGCTCAACTTGTGTCACAGAGCTGATGTCAGTTTGTCGGCGTTTTCTGCTTTTTTCATAGACGTATGTCGTGTGTTGCTTATGTCGACACACTCCAGTGTATACCAGGCAATACTGCTGAGAACGACAAAGTGCGCGAAATTTCGTGGAATTAACCGGCGGGCGACGCACATCGACTGGCATGACCCGCGAATAGTGAATGCCTTAGCCGTAAATGAAGAGGTGCGGTAGCAATATTTCGTCCGCGTATAGTGAATCCGCGAATACGGGGCACGCGAATAAGGAGCTTAGACTGTAGTAGCAGGAACAGGAATAGAGTTTTTAACTGAGCTACAATAGTAATTTTAAATTGATCAGTGCTGGGTTGGGAAAAAACGCCACGCCGGAAATTCTAGTTTTACGATATGCTTTATTTGCGGGTTGAAGCCGTGTCCTTCACTGGAGTGATTGTCTGGCCATACCTCTTTGACTGTCAGCAAAAATATTTGAATTAAAGTAATTTTAACAATGT
Organism: Triops cancriformis; assembly: GCA_020615345.1. Classification (NCBI taxonomy): domain Eukaryota; kingdom Metazoa; phylum Arthropoda; class Branchiopoda; order Notostraca; family Triopsidae; genus Triops; species Triops cancriformis. The sequence goes on along the minus strand of JAHZNP010000191.1, from coordinate 94,266 downwards.
TTGTCGACAAAATTTACCATAACTCAGTAAATTTAAGAGTGCAAAACAATTCATTCCAAATTTAGCATTATGTTTTAAAAGCCAAACTAATTTAACATATAATAACATTTTAAGTGTAAAAGCTTGAAGCTAGTTCAATTCAAACAATGTTTCAAGGAGTCTTTTAAAACCACTCCAGTTAATTCCGAGATTTTTAAGTCAAGTCAATCCTTTTGAAATTCGGAAAAAATTTGATGACAATTTCTTTTGAGCCAATTCGTTTCTGACGAGTCACTTTCAGCGAATTTAATTCTCTTTTCTAAAGAAGTCATTCCACTCAATCCAGCCTTTCTTGAGAACACTCAAGTCCAAAATTCAATTTGTGTTCCAATCAAATTCAAATGAAATGAATTTCAGTCAAATTCACCCCCAACGAATTCAATTTAGCGCGGATCTGCTACTCTAGCGATTTGCCCCGCCTCTCCGTATACTGAACGCATCCTAGCGGGACATGATAAAGCTCTGGTCTGTTTATTTTGCAAACAAAGCTTTGAAACAATAATTGACTTTATGTTTAAGTGAAATGGAAAACAATACAGAGATCACAGTTCTGCAAGAAATTAAGTTAGTACAACTTGACGAAGAAAGGGACGACGAACCTATTCCACCCGGTGTGGTGAGTTTTCATTGTTATTTTGTTTTGCGGTTATTCGATTGTAAATATATTTTAAATACACTGTGCCATGTAAAACGTAGGATGTTATGGATTTGACAAGCGACGAAATGCCGTCATTCACTATTGACACATGTGGAAGCAAGTCCAAATTGAACAACACGCTGTTCGAAACAGTAATAATCAAAATAATCTCTCTGGCTGCTTGAACTTGTATTTAATCGTTTTTCTCGTAGGATGTAGTCGGCATTCTAGAACATGAAAGAAACACAGATGAGAAAGAGGACGTTATCGAAGAATCCTCTGATGCGGGCCAGTGTTTTAATTGTCGAGGGCGGCATCAATTGAATCAGTGCTCTGAACCACGAAATCAATTAGCCATAAATAAAAACCGTCTCGAATTTTTAGCGAACTCAATACCCAAAGCGAGGTAAAATCAAGCAGCTTGCTCATGGTGACTATAGTTATTCAAGGAGCAAGCGTTTAGGTACCACGGGGACGAAGCGCAAAAATTTGATCACATCAAACCAGGACGCATAAGTCGCCGTTTACGAGACGCTTTAAATTTACGTTCGAAAGATTTGCCAACATTTATTTACAAAATGCGAGTATATGGGTATCCTCCCGGGTGGTTGGAAGAAGCTAAACTTGAACAGTCAGGGATCGATATTGACGATGGCGATACAAACGGAAGTAACTATTAAATTTGTGCCGTTCGGGCTTCTAGCTTTTCATTTAATGTTTCGTTGCATTTTCGGATGAGTCATTTTAACTTGTTATCTTTTCAGCAGCTACTATTAGTAAAGGATCTACTCTACCTGTTCAGTACGATTATTCGAAAATCATTGAATACCCTGGATTCAACACGGAAGCTCGGGATTACTACGACCGAGCGGTACGTAATCACGATGGATTCTTTTTGTCGATGAGTCTTACATTAGAATTTTGGCAGACTCGGGAGCGACATATTCCTCCCATGCAGCCATGCCACATGAAAGAGTACATGATTGATAGACTGATGCAAGATGCCGCCCTCCAGATAGAAACATCGAGAACTAGAACGAGAGAAGCATCCTATACCAAGAGTGAAGATATCGACCCAAGCAGTAGCGACGATGTGGTTTATGTGGAAACTATTCAAAGCAGTTCGCTCGAAGAACTCGAGCATCAAAAACAGTTGCTTCTTTCCCAGCTTGAAATGGTTCACGATGATAGTACGGCGGATCTCACAATGGAAGAGAGTTCAACAGCGTCCCCAGTGGAAAACGTAGTAGATATATTATCACCCAGCGAAGTTGACACGCTAAGTCAGGATAGCAACTTGCCGGAAGCGTTACATGAAAGAAATCCAAACAAAAATGTTTCACGAAGCGATAGCGTAATGTCTCGAAGTGAATCATCGTCTTCTGTTGTGGAACTTGGAACTTCTTCAGAACAAAACAATGCGCCTGTCGGCGATTCAGAGACATCTGTAGAACAAAACGATCCCTCAAGCAACCTGTTACGGACGTCGATGGAAAACAAGGACGACCTCGTTAACGTCCTTGGATCATCCACGAAAGAAACGGTCAGTAGTGTTTCTCTAACACTATTGGAAGAAAAGGACACGCATGTTAGCAATTCCACGTGTACTGTACAAAACGTGCAAGACTCGACCAGCGTACAATCCGACAATATTATAGCAACGTCACATCCAGTTGATAAACGAACATGCAGTCCTAACTTTTGTGACAGCACACCGCGACTGGGATTGTCCAAAGAAGTTGATCACGGAACGCCCATTTCTGTTAGATTCTCCCCGTATTCTCGACTACCTAAATTCGATAATTTCGCCTCTGGTGTGGGTGAACTTGAAATGTCTCCACCCGTGGCGAGTACCGGCACGTATAATAAAGTTAAATCTGTTTTAGCGGAGCGAAAAAAAGGATTAGGATTGATCTTCACAAGCCCGCGAGGCAAATGAAAGCATGTAAAGTTTATTTTATCTTTTGTGAATGCTTGACTACAGTGAGTGAGTATTTGATTAATAAATTTATTGAATGGATACCTTGTAGGAGTTTGCTTTTACTTGAAAAAAAAAAGAAAAGAAATCTTGACAATCAATAAAATTCTCTTTTCATTAGATGTGCGCCCTTTTCTAGTATATAGTTATATGTTGGTGGCTTGCTGTGCAAGCTCGTTCTATCGCCGGCGTCACTGCCAGCCCCAAAAGAAAAAGGACACAAATAAGCTGAAGGAATTTGGCCTTCTTTAAACGTCAGGTTATGGAATAATGGGCTCTGTAACTGCTCAGCTGGCCTACATATATGTACTGTAGTTTGCAGCGAGCAACTGAGTTTATTGATACTTTATGCTAAATAAATATTCCTATTGTTTGTTTGTTTTTAACTCGCACTTGTAAAGTTCAACATGAGTTCTAGAGTCCGAAAATCAAAGACTCGCTTTCGCACCCGAAACAGATCTCCATTTAATGATTGCGGTATAACACACATTGCTCGTAAAACAGCGTCCATACACCGGAAATAGCCACAAGGGAAGTAATTCCTTCTTTCCATCGAAATCATCTTCGATTTTACACGAGAAGGTGACCTCGTCACACTTCATCATCACGACGGGGTAAGTGAGACGTTGTGTGTTTCCTGACTTTTCAATATAGTCTACAGTGGAACCCACTTCATTTCATATCGCATACATTCATAACCCGTCTTAATTCATGCTGAACATACGGTCCCGCTTTATTCCTATTTAATTCTGTAGAGACAGGATTCGTTGTATTTCATATCGCATAATCTCATAAACCGCCGAAATTCATAAAAAGACTTAGTCCCGTTGGGTATTTAAAAATGTTAAGTAACTCCAGCTAATTTCGTGCGGAATCGCACCGGCAATTAGTGAAACCTGGAGGCCGCAAAATTCCCAGAAATGCGTAGACTAAACTCGTATTCGAGCGTAATCCTTAAGCCAAGACCTTTCACCTTTCACGTCATCGTTGACGAGCGATATAGGTTAGACTACTAAATCCGTGTTTAGCAGCGTGCGGTGAAATGGGAAGTGAAGATGTCGAGGAAAAAGTTTACAAGCCTATTACTAAGCCAGCGAGTTTACATTGTCGCGCTTTTAGAGAAAAACGAAACACAACAATCAATCGCAAATAAGTTTGGTTTTGGTGTTAATCAGGGAGGGTTATTTGCTTTCTTTTCGTATTTTCAGCCTTCTGAAAGGCTGAAAATTTACGCGGAGTTCTTTCAAACTCCGCGTAAATTCATAGAGATCGTCCGGTCCCGAGCCTACGTAATAAAGCGGGTTCCACTGTGGGTGAACTGGCTCTTAAATCCCAGTGGAAAACTTATTTGAATGTCGATTAAACGTACAAAAGCTACTTGTGTAGATCTATTGTCGTTACTGTTGCGTTATATATCACACCATGTAAGGCGACTTCATCTAAAAGTTATAATCTACTTCGCTTAATCGTATGCTGTGTTTTCGGTTCCAAGCCTATTCAAGCGGATAGTTAGCGGACTTTACTGTTTCAAGGTTGTATGCACATGCAATTAAGAAAACGTCCAAAATACCTGGTATTTTGTTTCGATGAGGTGTGGAATAGATTTCCTGAAGAGAAGGTGGCTACACTTTACGTAGGAGTTAAGGCGATTATACGACTTTTTCCTACACTATAAAAATGAAGCAACTTTTGGGTGTGTGTGTGTTGGGGGGGGGGTATTAAAAACGCCATACCCCCCGGGTACAGGGTCAGCGCATCCCCCAAAAATGAACGAAGTTTGTAAAGTGTAGATTTATCTAGGTAGGTTAGATTTATTCACACCGGACATGCTCTTTGATATTTCGGAATAAATGTGTTGCATTAGGGACTATTATTAACATCCTTCCGTGTAGTGTGAATAGCGTATAGTTTGACCATATCGTTTGTGAACGCAGTGTAACACAAATCCATCGTAAGACGGTGGCATTTTGGTCTAAATGGTAAATCGTTCGCATTTCGCATCTCCGACCAGCTCGTCATTTAATTAATCGCGGTTTGCACTCCAGAAATTTAAACAATTGCCTCTTGGAAGAGTTTTGTTTACTTTTTCGTCTATCTTGTTTCTAACTAGTGCGTTGGACGTTTGCGTCCAAACTATGACAAGTTTTACGTTCTGAATAGTGCAGAGACGTGCCATATAATGTGAACTGAACAACAATGAATTTCAAACGCAAAAAATGTGGGAAAACCTTTCCCGTGCAAGTCAGCACTATGGATGCCCAGCTGGAATTCAGCATGGAGGCACGATATTCACTTTTCTTGTTCACCGTCTTTTCTAGCACACCTCCCCTCTCCTTTTTCGATTGATCACCCTGTCTTCCTCGCACGTTTGAACCTACCAAAATTGGACTGGAATTCGAATGCAACCCCGAACCATCTTAGCACGTGCCAAAACTTTTTGTTCATTTTTTCTCGCTCGCACACTGTAATGTACCACTTACATATATAACACTTTCTTGCATTGAACTTTATTTCTTCACCATACCAAGAAATGCTTTTGGGGGCTATGTATTTTTTACATGTATTTCCTTTACATGAACTTTGATCGCAAAGGGTATAGTATATTTTTTTACAAGGGTAATACAAATATAGCTGGAAAAGCCGAGTTGTATAGACCAAGCTGTCTAATTCGACGAGTTTGGTCTGATTTTTATAACTAGTCTCATTCTCAATCCAGTGCATGTTGGCTCGACTTGAGGGATGTACCATTTACGAGACTTTTGAGAATCGAGTAGAACATGTCACGTGCAAGGAAGGACATAAATCGTTGAGAGGGTTAATTTAATGACATCATCCTATTTTATCTCTCCCGACAGTGGAAAGCAACGGGTCGAGATCTCTTCGATCTAGTTTGCCGGACGATTGGATTGCGAGAGACGTGGTATTTCGGACTTCAGTTCACTGATTCCAAGGGATTTGTTGCCTGGTTAAAAATGGACCGTCGGGGTAGCATAATCATTTCACAAGTTTTGAAAGGGCTTTTTCTTCTTAAGGAAATAAATTTTGTTCCTTTGCTGTTCCAGTTCAAGACCACGATATTCCCAAACAGACTCCGGTTCCTTTTTTATTTCTGGCCAAATTCTTCCCTGAGGATGTTGCCGAGGAGTTGGTTCAGCCTGTGACTCAACATCTATTCTTCTTACAAGTCCAACAGAGCATTCTTGGAATGGATATCTACTGTCCACCTGAAGCTGCGGTCTTGTTAGCTTCCTATGCCCTCCAAGCCAAAGTACACCGATTTTTCTCGAAACAAATCTTCATGCAACTCATGGCGTGCTTTGAAACTAACCTAGATTTACCATTTTATCGTAGTTACGTTATGGAAGTTTCATTATGTATTGTTTCAATATATATATTTCATTGTATATTTTTTGTGGAATTGTTTTTAGTTTGTTTGTCCTGTTTCAGTATGGCGATCACGATTCTACAACCAGCACTGGACTACCCTCGACGGGAGATTTACTGCCCCAGCGCGTTTTATCCCAATACCAATTAACAGCTCAGATGTGGGAAGAACGAATCCAGGTTTGGTATGCGGATCATCGCGGGTTATCGCGCGATGAAGCTGAAATGGAGTACTTGAAAATTGCCCAAGACTTAGACATGTACGGCGTCAACTACTTTCCTATCCAGGTTAGAACTTTCAAGAGATCTGTGGAGAGATAAACATTTTGACGTGTATTTCCCCTTCTCGTTCGTTTGCTCTAATAGAACAAGAAAGGGAGTCCGCTATGGTTAGGTGTTACAGCGTTAGGGCTGAACGTTTACGAACAGGATAACAAGTTAACAGCTCGCGTCTCGTTTCCATGGAGCGAGATCCGGAATATTGCCTTTGATGATCGTAAATTTACCATCAAGCCCGTCGACCGAAACGCCCCACCTTTCGTCTTTTATTCGGATAAACATCGCATCAACAAATTGGTAAGGAGACGGCAAAAAAAATGACGGAAAGTAGAAGGGAAAATGTATACAAAAAAGATCTAACTGGGAGAAATACCCTCTTTGGTGTTGCTTAATATTGCCGCAAGAGCACTCTCCTTTGATCCATGCTAACCTTTAATTTATTTACTTCGTAACGCCGTGGGAGAAGCTAGCTGATTTTATCTCCCATACCTAAGGTACATAAAAAGTAATTAAAAAATTGTCATTTGAAGTCGTAGCAAAGCTACTGTCGTGGAAAATGTAGATGTTCAGAAAATAATTATAAAAATAATCATCCGAAAATCTATTGACGTAGACAGTACGCACGTGACTTTATTCATCTTAAGTGCCATATACAGTGGAACCCGCTTAACAGCGAAACCCGGGGACCGATCCGCCGGATTCTCCTTTGCTGGTTTGCGGTTATCCGAGGTTACTATTTTTAACATCCAGAAATACCAATTCAGTAAAAATAACACTATATCCTAATGTGCTTCTATTAAATAGCGTGTAAATAGTACTGTACCAAAAAGAAACTGAAACTAAACTGAAATTACAACTTATTTTCTATCTTTTCGAGAAATACAGTAGAAACCTGGTACAGTCGAACTCGCTTAACTCCATAGGCTCGGGACCGACCAGTCAGTATGTAGTTAAACGACCTAGGGTGTTATCCGAGTCGCCTATTTAACGCAGCTAGAAATAATGATACAGTACTGTACAATAAAAACCACAATACACATTCATATGCGTTTATTAATATTAAGAGACATTACTGTGTAAACAATACTTTACTTTAATTTAAGTTAAGTAAACCAGTTTTTCTATTTCTTCAAGAGATAGTCCGTAACTGATCGCTGTGTTACACTCTTTAGTCTATAGTTTTCCAGTGATTGATTGAGTATTCATGAAATACAGAGCACAAAACTGAGGGTTGTGAAAGGTGAAAGTTTTTTTTTCTGCTTAAGAACACCCGGAAGCATTTCTTGGGAACATTTCACCCTGTCGCCCCATTTCTTGGAATATTTTCACTGATATTCTTTTTGTGCATGACGGTCGGTAGTTAACCGAGCTTATTTATCACTGTAAGATACCCGACGGGGAATAAAAACAATATGAGGTAAACCAGAATATTGGAGTTAACCGAGTCGGTATAAACCGAGCCTGTTTCCATTGAGTTTAAATGAGAATGACAATGGGACTTGAACATAGCTTGGCGTTAAGCGAGCTATGGGGCTAACCGAGTTGGAGTTACGTGAGCTCGACTGTATAACGAAAACGCTTAAGACGAAATAATATGTCGATCCCGTCAAAATCCTCCCCCCCCCCCCGAAATTTTGACTACCCTTTTTACTACATAACTGATTGGAGATCGCGAAATATAGAAGAGGAATTCGAGAACTGCAAAAAGTGAAAGGTTTGTTTCTGTTGTGAGATGCGTTTAAATTAGAACTCCCAGAAGCCTTTCTTAGAGTTTGCCGGCCTCCTGTTTTTAGATAATTTTGTTAAGCGTGTCCTTAGTTGGTTGTTATTAACTGGACCTAGATATCCGTGGAAGATACCCAATGGGGATTGAGAATTACTTCTCGATGTGCGGGTATTTCATTAACCGAGTTGTCGTAATCCGAAGTTAGTCCATTGTGTTAAATGGGAGTGAAAAGGGATTTTTGAAAAAGCTTCTCGTTATGCGGGTTTTCTCACTATCCCTGTTTTTTTTAAGTGGGTTCTACTGTACTTCCCTTGGAGTTACGGGCGTCGTAAGGAGGTCGGTTTGGTACCGACTGTACTATAACTTTTACCGACCACTATAGTATTGAACAGCTATTAAAATAGTATTTATCATTTGTCCAGTATTTTATTTGAAACACCTTTTCTGTGTCCAAATTTTACCGACGATTACCAAATATTTTTGCTGACTAAACTTTCCGGTCATTTATTGGGGGGGGCTCCCCTCCTCCAGTCACGACGCCCCTGTTTGCAGTACGTATAAGCTGCGGTTTGTACGCATTCAAGGCTTTGAGGGTTGATCCGACAGCTTTTGAACTTTTTGGCATTAAAAATGTGGCTTTAACAAAAATATCGGATGTATAGTACTTCATTAATAGGTAGCAAGGCTCGCTTCTTATTTATTGTGTGCTGTATTTCCTCAGACTACATTTTTATCTTTAAGCATTTTACTGTCTTTTGTTAGGTCATAATGTGCGAGAAACTACAATAATCACATTAGTGGCCCAATTTAGTGAAAATTTGATATCGTTAGGTGGTAAAGGCCAACAAGAAAGGAAACAGTAAGACAATTGTAAAGAGTTCTCGTTTCTTTTCTTTCATGTTTTTTATGCCTTTTGTTTTTGTTACCAAGTTTCAATACTAGTATATTGAGTGCTGTTCCAGGTATTGAAGGCAAGCTCAGCATGTAATATCGTCTTTCATCTGGAGTAGATTCTAGACCTTTGTATTGGAAATCACGATCTCTTTATGCGGCGTCGTAAACCGGACTCGATGGAGGTTCAGCAGATGAAGGCGCAAGCGAAAGAAGAAAAAGTGCGTCGCCAACTGGAACGGAACAAGCTTACCCGAGAAAAACAGCTGCGAGAAGCGGCCGAGCGAGAAAAAGCGGCACTAGAGCAGCGGCTATTACAATGCCAAGACGAAATTCGTTTGGGTCAAGAGCAGCTCCGTAGATCCGAAGAAGCTGCCGAACTACTGGCCGAAAAGGCGCGGATTGCCGATGAAGAAGCGTTGTTGCTAACACAAAAGGCCGCCGACGCTGAGCGAGAAATCCAAAGGATTCGGATTTCGGCCATTAAAGTAATGACTGCATGTGTGTCCCGCTCACCCAACTCGAAATTCGCCACCAAGGCACATTTAAACTTCGCGTGATTCAAGCTAATGTTCTTGTCATTTGAACTTGAGATGTTTTCATGGAAATCAAGAATCCAGAGTTTAATGAGGAGATCAATTCTCCATTACTATAGAGTGAGGAGGAGCGCGTTTTTGTCGAACGCAAATTGGTGGAAGCCGAAAGCATTGCGTCGCGAGCTGTCGCTCAGTCAGAGCGTCGTGCAGCTGAAGCCCAACAATTGCAGCAGGAATTAGTACGAGCGCGAATGGCAGAAGCCCAGACGAGAAAAAGACTCATGGAAGTGCTTACACAGTCCTCTTCATTACCAACCACCGTCCCGGTAATTAACGTCCTTGACACGCGCATATTTTTTTCTTATTCGAGTACATTTCGCGTGAACTTTTGATAGTTCTGTTCCGTTTACTCATTTATTTATTTATGTGTCCTGGAACAGGGTGTCGGTAGTTCAAATCTGTACCCGTCAACGCAAGCCGTTAATGCAGAATTGCGCGCAGATTTGCAAAGCTTACGATTGGAAGAAGCTGACCCGTTGCCTTTGAACCCAACCGACGCGATGACCTTGCCCTTATCACTAGCTTTACCCCTCTCCACCAATGGGTACAATGTGGAACTCTTGACGGAAGGTGATATGGAGCAGCTCTCTTTAGAGATCGAAAAAGAAAGGTAGAACACCGTGTTTCACTGGGTCTTTCTGTCACTTTCACATAAAGTTGTGTACAGAATCAAGAATCAAAATCCCATCCCATACGTCTAAACTTTATATTAACTACAATCCTTGCCCAAATTGCCCTCAGTAACAGTCTGGTTTTGTTAACCGGCCGAGACCATAGGGTGGTTGGCAAGTTAGTTGTCAGACAATTTACAAAATTGTGTAGACATGTTCAGGCCCGTATTCAGGAGAAGGGAGTTAGTATGCATTTTTTTTGGACATTTGTGCGTTCTCTTATCTACACCATTATAAAATCAAAATATCGGGAGGGGGGTTCAAACCTCCCCAAATACGGCCTTCGACACGTCAAATGCATATGGAAGGTGCTAGATAATTCTAATGCGAAATAATAGTAGACGATGAATGGCATTTTGTACACTTTAATTATTCAATTAATGAGTTCATTATTAGAAAGTTTCGTAACTCGCGTGAGTAGAGGCTTACTTTGTAACGGAATTAACGCAACAACATATCCGTCGTAGAAAAAGTTGAGGCAAGGTGGTTGATATAATCGAAAGTCTCCGTCATCGGTATTAATAAAATGGGATTTTACTCTATTTCGAGATTGTCAAAGCACACATTCGTACGTTTACCGCATGGTTGCTAGACTGTTCAACTAGTTAGTATGTCAGACAAAAGCCCTGTCACGCAGAACCATGATTGTTTACGTGCATTAGCAAACTCGTCCTTATCGGATGTCTGCCCTACCAAGTAGCTTAGTTTACGGGGAGGCTTTTAGGTTCGCACAGCTAGTAGGAGTTGCAGGAAAGAAAATTACCTTTGAGGCGGGGGAACCTTTTCTCGTATTTTCTGCAGTTTTGACAAGACGTCCGTCTTTTCATAGGGCGTAGAATAGATCTAAGGATTAATTTGGCTAGGAGTAATTAAGCGGTGATGAGTCGTGTTCTTTACGTACTATTCAGCCATGACAGACGCGTTGACGTGAGGGAAAGTGATTTCTGATGTAGCGTGATGCTGCAGCGGAAAGAATAAGAAAAGAAATGGGGGCGCTGGAGGGTAAGGAAGGACGAGATGGGATGAAGTGATCAGTGCTAACAATCAAAGAAGAGGTAGGGGGTGGTTTTAGGAGAAGTAACGTGGTTATTTTTTTCTTCTTGTTAGGGCGAGATTTTCTCTCAGCATGCACGTTAAGCTTCGTTTCGTTAGTTAAGCAGGAGAGAAATTGTACGCAATCTGCCTTTATGTCGAGTAACAATGCTTAAGTGTTTGTCTTTTTTTGTTTGTTTTTTATTATAAGAGTGGAATACCTGGAGAAATCGAAGCACTTGCAAGATCAGCTGCGGGAACTGAAATCCGAGATTGAGGTCCTCAAAGTGGAAGAAAACCAGACTTTGATGGATCAGTTTCATCAGGAACAGATGTTTATGGGTGAAAACAAATACTCGACGTTGAGAAAGGTAAACTGTTCTTTCTTTCTTTTCATTTTAGTAATTTGGGTGATTTTGCGCTAATTTTTTTTCTGTTGGGTGTTCCAGATCAAATCAGGGTCTACCCAAGCGCGGGTTGCATTTTTTGAAGAATTATGAGGACAAGAAGACGCCAAAACTTATTTTCCTCTCATGTCTCTCTGTGTCCTGACATGTGGCCTTACACAAGGGGTTGTTGTTATTGTTCGGACCTTTTAAAGAGGTCAGGATGTACAAGCTTCCTATATAATGCCAAGCCACGGAATGCACGAATTCAGCGTGTTTTATTTTGACATATACTACGCATGCATGGAATTTTTTTCTTTGTATGATAGCTGATAATACAGTCATATCTTTCTAAAAATGTGCACTTTTCGTAAATTTAAAATAAATGTGAAAGGCGTATATGTAATTATGAACGATGGGAGGCGTGCATGTGGAATGTGTGTAGTATTATTTATTGTTAATTGATCATCTCTTACTCCCATGTATGATTCATTTTGTACGTACGAATGCTTCATCGCTAGCTTGTTGTGCGACTCTGTACTCAAGCGATTTCGCAGCCACGAGATTTGCTCAGGCCGTAAGAGAATAATTTTTTTTAATAAAGTATATATTTTCTGCCGAAAGCATTACTGACACACTCCGCGGATGAAATCCTATTTTAAAATTTTTATACGTCCCAGTATACCTTCCAGAATGCAATGCCCTTTAGCAGAAATCCACTTACTGCGCCATATTGCCAGTTTTCAGGAAGTACCTGAGGGTAGTCACTGCCTCATCTATCTTAAAAATTTGGGTCTAGTTTAGCTTGTGCACTGCATTGCACCGAATTGCCTTTGTTCCCGTCATTTGGCAGTTTTTTCACTCTGGGAAGGGAGTTCGTAGTCCATAGAAGTCTTACGTTGCTAAGTCACTAAAATGCGGACGGTAGGAGATTAGGACGTGGATTTTAGCCGCCTACCGACAAGAAACGTTCCATGGCATAAAGCATTAGCTATGCCTGAGAGTTGATTCTTCTCCGGAACTCCAAAAGGTTGCGATGCTACACTAACGTATTCATAACATAATTGTCTAATCCGTTCAAGAACTCAACTACGAAAGTTTTTCTCTTCAAGTTATTTCGGGGTGAAAAGTGAGATCAATCCTCATTGCTGAGCAATTCCGAGGAAAGATGGGAAAGTACTTGTAAAAAAAAACGTCTACTATCAAAAAGGCGTTCAGGTAAGGGAGGGAGAAGTACCAAGAATCTCACTAATACCTCCTTTAAAACGACCTTTAACGGTTTGTACTCCACTCCCCCCAACGAGAGAAAAAAGAGCAGTTTTTAGGAAAACTGGCCTCGATTTTGCTCCATGCTCTTGACTCTTCTTTTACTTGGTACACGTTGTGTACAGCGCTATCTTTATCCACTATCAACAATGTATTATGTAGCTTTATAGAAAATCGCTACTATTTCGAGCTCATGGTCGAATTCTTTTTATAACAAAATGAAACGAAAATTGCACTTTTCTTTGGGGGGAAGTTAATAAAATGAAACAAGTTACTTTACGTGTAAATTTTTGCGAGATATTTTGAGTTCACTTCGTATAACTGTACAGCTCACTGTAAAAGCTTCCACTATTGTTCATTCATAGCAAAAACTTCATCCGCATACAATAAGACTGCACAGCTTCAACGTTTCCCCAACTACTACACTAACATGGGTATTCCAAATTTCCCTGGTTAGAGATAACCATTTTTCCCGTAAACTTTGAAGACGTCTTTTTAGCAAACTCTATATCGTCTGTATCATGCCAGCATTATGTAAGTAGTAAGACAAACATATTTTCCGTAGTATATGTTCAACACACAATTAGCGCAATATGTCATATTTAGTGAATAGAAATCACGACTATTGCAATGATCAATTGTGATAACAAACAACAGCGTTTGCTGCATACGCCTGGAAAGTTTCCAATGGACTGTTTGTGTCACGATGAGATTTGGAGTACTCCTCTCAACTTCGATCGATTATATATTGTTATAGATCGCTAATGCTCGTGGTTGTAGTTGGAGGTCAAATTAAGGTAATATATTTGGGCCTTTATTGCTCTGGATATAGCTGAAATGTACACGACATCTTGAGGCAAAACAGACGTAGACTTTCTGACTTTTTCATCGTATGGCGAGGCAATTATGAGGACAGAAACAGAGTTAATTGGAGAGCTTTTCGCTGACCGAAAAGTAACACGAAACAGTCCTTTCTGCAAAGGGACAAGGGTTTTGCTGTAATGTAAAACTGTCGGGAAGGAACCATCGATCTTTTTCAAGGTACCGAACCAGAATTACGGACGCGTGAGAGAAACTTCCCTGGACGATAAGTCTGCGGAGCTGAGGTACCCGGGCCTGGTCGTGCTTCGAGTATGGAGCGGAGCAAATTTCGGCCTGTTAACGAATAACCAGCTCTTAATGTGAGGTGATCAAGTTTTCAAAAGAAAATAATGTGAAAGAAGATTATTTTCCGCTTACTGGGAGCAGGTGGTTCGTGCTGGTTTTCAGATGAGGGACTTAGACTTTTGCAAACTCGAAGCTGCTTGCGTTGGCGATGGAACCCAGCAAAGTCCGAGCTGAAGGCTTTTTGTAGCCTTTTCTTCAAACTGGCTTTTCTGTTCTTGGAAACCGGGTAAGCTTCAGAAAACGGTACAAACTCGTCGTATTCACAAGAAGATTGCGAGGACTCCACATTAATGACTGTATCGCTGCGAAGGCGTGTCCATGCTGAGCCAAACTCGAGCTCAAGTAGGGCCTCTTCATGATCTTGGGGCGAAACGGGACTAGTCGAAGTGGAAACGGGTGTTATCGTGTTAGGGTGCAAGTTGGGTGAGGGTAAGCGTTGCGACTCTAAGTATTCGTCTTCGGAGAACGCGTCCCACGCTAAAGAATCCGTTGCAACAGCTACATCGTCGTGCATAGGCTTGTCATCGTCCACGCAACGGGAGTAGTAGATGATGGAATCTCTCGAATGATTTCGCTGGCGTTCGGGAGATAAAAGAAGAACGTAGCAAAAAGAAACGGATAAAGTGTTCGTGACCTGCTTGGCAAGTGTACGTCGCGGTGTGATGCTTACCATGAAAAAATGACTAGGGTTCTCGTCACTATCGCTACTACTGGCTTCACTTTCGGCATCCGCTTCTTCGGCGGAAATGTCGTCTATTAGGTTCCTACCCGAAGGCGGGCTTGTCATCCGATTATTGGGCTTGCTTGTGCAAGGGCGAAACAAGGCAACAAATCATCAGTATGTCCATTGAACTTGTGCATATTTATCTATTGGTGCGCTAGTACATTTCGGAACGTATGTTCCGTTTAGTTTCACGATGTCTTCGTTCAACCTCACTATGTTTAATGAGTTCTACGGTATACAAATTCTAGTTTAGTTTGCCCTTTCTCATTTTGTGCACTGAACGTTTTCATAACGTCATACTGTCTTTTACAACGTTCGAAATGCTATCAGATACACCTGGTATGGCTGCCATTCTCCCCAATAACCATGGCGAAGGGTTACAAAAACGCAGCCTAAGTAGTCTGAAAGAAAATACACACTAGGGTGGTCTGAAATTTAGTAAAAGCTCGCAATGTTACCTCCATTTTGGATTGATAAATTCAATCCTTCCATCCAAAACTTGTTACTTCCCTTTTCATCACAGAGACCAATCTTTTCATCCAAAGCTTATTACTATACTTCTACCATCTTGGCACTTGAGAAATAGTCTAGGAAAGTAAAATTTTTCTCGACAGGCTCTGCATGCATAAAAGTATGGAATAGAATGCTCGCTTGAAGTCAGGTCACTTGGGAGCTCTGCCTTCTGCCTGCTGAATAAATTGTTACTGTTAACAAGACAAGTCGTCCGCGTGGCGAAACTCGGGAAAGTTCCGACTCGCTTAACGAGAAACATTTCTTCTTACACAACCTTAACTTTAACGTAGCATTTTACCCTAACAACGTGTTAAAAGAAGACTTTAATCCCCCAAGCAAAGTTTGTCCTTAACTTTGTACTACTCACCTGAGTTAGAAGCCGTAGTTGTTCTCTCAGTTGCTGAATAGTCAAATCTCTTCGCTGAACTTCCGTTTCCAAGAACTCTATCCGCTCCTGGAACCGATTCTGGATGTCCTCCTATAAGTGGACAGAAAAATGTTTTAAAATAAACAATGAAAAATAATCTCTTGCAATGTGTTCGTCATTCGGTGCAATATTTCAGACTTTTGTGTACTAGTGTGACAAAACCCGTATAGTATTTGTGTTGGAATAACTGTGTTTAAAATTATTGTTAAACGTGCAAAACTTAAACGAATATTTTTACCACGTGCATAAAATTACAAGCAAGTTCAAAAAATTACAAGTATTAAAAACTACAAGCAAGTTTTAAAAACTACAAGCAAGTTAAAAAAAATTACAAGCAAGTTTTAAAAATTACAAGCAACTTTTAAAAATTACAAGCAACTTTTAAAAATTACAAGCAAGTTAAAAAAAATTACAAGCAAGTATTAAAATTACTTAGCAAATAATTGAAAGGAACAGCTAATAAGTACGTTCTCCAAGTTGTCCAAAACGAAATACACGAGTTTACTTATGCCGCTTTTAAAACTTGTTGTATAGATATTTACCAGCCGGGTCTGCAGGACTTGCTTGATGCCCATAAGTAGGTCTGTAACGCATTCTTCCTTGCGTCCAATTACAACTTCTTTATTCCCATTGCACCGGGGCGAATTCGGTTTATTGAACCTGGGCGAGCTTAAGGGCGACGAGTTACTGCTAGAATTTTTCTCCGTGACATCGACAACTGTTTGCGGTAGTGGAGGCTTGGCTGCACACAACTTAGGCGAAGTGGGTATACGGCCCCCCGATTTTTCCTCCTCGTCGGAGGCGTCCGCGATCCGTGGCAAGTGCTGAGGCTGCGGCGGAGGCGGTGAAGGTAACGTTTCTTTATAAGACGTGTAACGTCCCCCGGAAGTAAATTGTGCATGGCGGGCCGCGTAACCTTCCACCGTCTGCGACCTGAGTAGCTGTCTTTTTTGTTGCGGTCCCTTAAGCCAAGCGGGCGGGGTGTCACCCTGAGATAATTGGCGTAAGAAATACTTGAGCGAACGGCGTTCTGGGGTTTCATTGCTTTCCGGGGACGTTGGGGGCGAATAGTATCTGGCTGTGGGCTCATTTTCTTCGCAGTTCTCTGGAGCCTGGTCTCCGAAATGGGCGTGGTTGTCATTGAGGGCGAAAGCCACCGTCTCCAAGGCGCCCGAGTTGCTCTGGGACCGAACTAACGCATTAGGGTTCTCCCCCGAGATCGGGTTGGGATCCGTAGAATCGAGACTGAAACTTCGCGCACTCTTGAGCTGTCGCTCTAATTCGGCCAATTTCTGCCGTTCGTTGAGAATCTTGAGCCGTTTGACAAAAGGGAGCACGGTGAATTCCGGCGATAGGTCATCCACTGACACGTAATTCCGCGAGCTGTGATCCAACCGTAAACGACGTGGACGACTTGAAGAAGCAGCAGCATCCGGACTGACCCCTTGGGAGGGTTGGCTTTCGTGGCTAAAACTAGTTTCCTGAAGGGTTGCGCGACCGTCACAACTCGACCGGATGGTAATCGTTCGGACGTCGGGGTTGGAGGGGGGTGAAGGGTTGGCAGGGCTGCGGGCTAAGACAGCCAAAGGGGAGGCAGGGCTTAGGACATGATTGAACACGTCAGTCAGGACACTTTCGACATCCGTGACGACTGGCACAGTTTGTTGGCGCCGGTACTCCC
The DNA here is from genome assembly GCA_020615345.1 of Triops cancriformis. NCBI lineage: Eukaryota > Metazoa > Arthropoda > Branchiopoda > Notostraca > Triopsidae > Triops > Triops cancriformis. The sequence continues at coordinate 76,869 of JAHZNP010000191.1, read as the reverse complement.
GGAAGATGCCTCCTTCACTATTACAGCGGGGAACGCGTAAGTCGGACGACGACGCACCCTTCCGATGGGTCAAGTGGCTTAACTGGAAGAGGGGTTCGCTGGGTCGGCCGTTTGTTTTGCTTTGCTGGGGCAGTTCTTCCTGTAAATTTGTTTTGGATGAGGAAAACGACCACCGCGCGCGAGTTTTGGCTCTGACCAATGCATCGCGGCCTTTATGGCTTAGCCGACGGCGCCATTTACCCCCACGGGCAGCTCCATTGTCCGTGAGACTGGGATTGGAATTGGTAGAGGTAAAGTCGTCGTGCACAGTGGTGCAAGTCTCACTAGTAGCAGGCGCTGTCAAGGCAGAATTGTTGTAGAAATGCTTTTGATCCCTAAAACCGACCCGCTTTTCTTCCTTTACCATAAAAGAGGGCGGCAATAATGGCGTGCTTTCTTGTTCGATTTCTTTAATGTCTTCAGCCGTTTCTTCTTTGACATCCGAGCAGGGATGGTAAGGTAAGATGGGTCGCAGGGTGTGGCGTGCGGCGGCGGCAGCGGAATCTTGATCAACACCGTCTTTGGTATTGTGTTTGGCACATTCCGCGCCGCCAATATGGTGGATCACTTGCGTAAGGGGGGGATTGTTGGGGCTTGGGGTGGCGACATTCGATTTTTTCGGGTGCTCCAGCTCTTCTTTCTGTTTGAGCAATTTGAGACGTTGGAGTAAAGGTAAGCCTGCGCCGATGGGTTCAGCGGAATGAGGGGCTTCACTAGTGCTGGGAACAAGGACAGCAACGGCTCCTATGGGAGATTTACTCAAGGGTCCTGCTTCCGACGACCCAACGTGGACTTGCACGTGCTGTGCATGAGCGGGGGCAGCGAGGGCTTCGCGGTCTTCTTTCTGTTTGAGGAGTTTTAGCCGTTGCATTAAAGGTAAACCGGCTCCGATGACTTCCATTGTGTGACCGTCCTCGCCAGTGGCGGGGTCGTCGCGTTCTGTCTGGCGGCCTTGGAGCTCCAAGACATGGGTGAGGTGGTCTTCGTCGGATGTGACGCGCTGCATCCGGCGAAGCAAACCCCGCTGCGATGTTAAGGAGGTGGATTTGGAGGCATGCGAAGAGATTTTGTGGAAGTTTGACGAACGACCTTCTAGGTCTTCCTCATTAGATTTCCCACTCCTAGAAGAACAATCGATAACGGGTTTCAAATTGCCCAGCCTTTGCCAATACGCTCTTAGGGCACGTGCCCAACTGGTTTGGAAAACTGGGGATAAATATCTGAAACGTTTCACAAATTCGAGATTGTACTAGCACAAAAGAAGTCGTTAGCGTACGAAAAAGCTTCTTTTGCGAGTCTAATTTCCGTAAGGTAAGATTCCCATCGCGTAAAATTGTTCCTGGAAACTTTCCATCTCGTACTGTATGACGTCATACGCTGCGTGACTTTACGAGAAACACTTTCGGTCTGTCAAGTTCATGGCTATTTTAAGAAGCCACTTTACTATGCTATTCGCTACGGCTAGATTTAACATGAATTGGGTTAGTTAGCGCATCGTGTGCTGGAGATAGGAGATAAAGAGCAGGCAAAAAGATCAGAGCCATTATTCCTGAGTTCATCTTACCTATGGCTTCGCCGGAGTGCCTGTCTAATGCCTTTGACATCTGATCGAAGTCGATCGGCGAATCTCCGGCCAGTGCCAGCTTCGTCACTGACTTCACCTGTCCCTCGGTTTTTCGCTTTCCGAGCGGCGATCTGATTAGCCCGGTATTGACTGGCTGCTTTCCTGGCCTCCATAAGCCTTTTGCGACCCAAGGTCTGCAGAATGTCCTGAGCTTCAGGGTAATCTTTCATCGCTGTCAGAACGTCTTCCCTGGACAGACTAAATAGCTCAGAGAATCCTACTGAGCGTACATCAGCCGTTCGCCTATATTCATGCAGCAGAAACGAGATAAAAAGCAAGGAACAAAGAAAAGAAAAAATAATGCGGTTTTATTGATCAATTGCAAATCCAAGCTGCCGGTAAATGGGATTTTCTTACTTGTTATAGCCGTCCAAGTTGAGAATTCCAATTTCGCCAAAAAAGTCCCCTGCTTTCATAGTCGTTAAGACCTTTCCGTGCTCGCTTTATGTTTTTTTACAAAGAGAAGATAAAACATTCCGATTAGCAGTCGGTATTCTTGAGAAGAAAACAGGAAAAGACTGTTTCTTTTCTGTTTTGCTGCGCCCACATTTTATTGTACCTGATTACTTCCAGGATTCCGTCAGCTATAATAAACATTTCCCGTGCCACTTCACCACGGCGACAAATCATGTCTCCTGGGGTGAAGATGGAAGCCTTCATTTTGAGCACCAAGTCGTGAAGGAACTCGGGTTGACACTCTTGAAAGATGCTGACTTTCTTCAAAGTTAGCAAGTTGACATGCAAAGCCAGTTCCGTCTTCAATTTATCCGGCAAGATACGCAAAGCTGAGTTAATATCACCGCCTCCTTGGATCCGCCCTCTGATGAATTCACAGAACACAAGAAACACGTCAGAAGGTATTCTTGCCTAACAAGACGTTCAGACCAAAGATAACTAATAAGTTGCGATCAAAGGCTATGTAACTTTCGGTTCACTTCGCAATTTACCCCACACTTGTCCATAGAAACTTACAAACGCCTAAAAGCACCCTGATAAAATCGTCACAGAGTTTCGTACCAGTGAGAAATGGAATTCTACTCGAGAAGTTCTAAAATACGGGTTATAAATCAACTTCTTTCACAGTCGTTGTCAAATAGACCTACATGAACTGTACGGAAAGTTTTTCTGTAGCAAATAATGAAATAAATAAATATATTATACTTTAAATGCTTGGATAAAAAGAATTGCAACATGCCCAGGAGTTTCAGTTGAAAAAAAACTCGCTGAGACTCGTCTTTTGTCTGATTTCCTCAATTTTTCAAAAATGCATAAACTTCTTTGTCTTATATTTTCCAACCATACGCTATCTTACCTGGACCACGAATAATCGTACCATCGTTGAACTCTTCTCTGCATGCTTCTGGGCACTTTGTGATGTCGCATATACAATTTGGCACTATCCTGCAAATTTATTATAATGAATTAACGACTCAGCGAGGATAAGGAGTAATAATTTGCGAAATATTACTAGCAATCGTTCAAATTCTAAACGACTCGCGTTACGATTGGTTATCACGTTTCCCACTTGTCCTGCAAAGCCCAAGAGAGAGATAAATAATTAATTCCAGATTTCCTCTTCTTTCGTAGCTAAAGTCATTAATCCTACCAACGATCGTCGCAAAAATGAAGACACCAATTAAGTAGCTAGCTATGGTGAAGACGTATCTGCGGAGTATCCATGACGCCAAATGTAAGAAAGAAAATTAATCATCTGTAAGTAATCATTTCTGAATAGCAGAGCTGCGAAAAGATGCCTACAACAACAAAAACGAAACTGAGTACGGCTCAAGGAGAAAGGGGGTAGTGGGTAGGAAGAAGGGGGTGAGACAAGGTGGTGGATCACCCAGCCAGACAAACATGGACTAACCACCACCACATAACCTCGCCCCCTCCTCCTCCCACCTCCTCCTTTTTCCGTCCTCTTCTGCCTGATTAAGCAGCCTTCTTAATTAAGTGACGGCCGTTCTTCCTGGCTTTCATTTTTTTTCAGACAAAGGGGGAAAAAAGTGAAGGGGTTTGAGTATACCTACCCTGTATTGGTAGCGTGATGGAGGAGGCGGGATTTGAAACCTCGGCGTGGGAGGGCGCGAGGTCCAGTGGCAGTGGTATTGCGTAGGCCAGGAGTACCAGCTATGACACGCCTCGATTTTCTAAACGTACAAGCGGCACACGTAACGCACGCAGAATTACGAGAGCGATGTAGTACGACACAAGTCTCCAATATAACAAAAAGGGAACACCATAAAGATTTCAAAGGCTCAGAAAAGGTCCCCAGGGTAACACAAAGCCCTTTCTGTACCGTTGACGTAAAGGAAACTTAGTAACGACGACGAAAAAACTCTGATCGGTAATCTACTACGATAATAGAGAGAAAAAAGGGAAAGTATGGGAGTCACGTCAAATATTCGTGCGTATTTAACGTCTTCGACTGTAAAGCATGAGGAGAAATAAGACTTACTCAGCGTTGGTTTCAGGCGTCGGCAAATCTCCGATGGTCGTGAGGGTGAGCGTGGACCAGTACAAGGATCCGAGGTATTTGCGAGTTAAGGTACTGAAATCGCCTTCGGGGACTGGGTAGGACCAATCGCTGCGAAAACCTTCGGCCTCCGACAAAAGGTAGTAAAAGCAACCGAACCAGTGAGCGAGGAGCAACAATATGTGGACAAGGTTCAAAACCCGCCACATGTTGGGGAAAATGGTTCTGGACTCCACCATGTAGTAGTAGTGATACATGCGGTACACTTTGGTGAAACGAACAAAGCGGAGTAAGGGACGCCATCGAAGATCACTTGGGAGGAGCCAATCTAAAGGGATCAAACTAAACACGTCAAGAAGGAAGGCTTGAGATTTCACGTAATGGACGGCGAGTTTGCGGCTGTCGGACACGATGAGGCCTTGCTCCAAGTAACCGGTACGAAACTGTATCAAGATGTCCAGCACGAAAACTATGTCACTGAACCCGTCGGTACACAGCCAGAACACGGGAGTGTTGGTGTAGAGTTCGGGAAAGGCCTGGCGGACAATTACGGTCCACAAGTTATACAACACGCAACTTGTTAGTACGAAAAGCCAGTAAAAAAGGACGTTGCCATCGGGGTTGATAACCGTTGCTCGTTTTTTCCGGCGAGTCTTCTTTTTCGGTCGGTCCAAGCCGTCCGCTTCGTCACCGGTATCAAATGTCTCCTGAAAATAAAAGAGAATTTTAACTTGTCCAATCTTCTTCTTGCATTTCTTGCCGAAAGGTCACTGTTTGCGAAGCAACGATCATTCTTTAGTGTGTGAATCTACCCATTGTACACATCCCCCATTTCTGAGATTAGAACGTCGCCATTTTATCTGTCCATTACGCGGTTATCCCGCCATTCTGGTTGACAATGGCGGAGACACAAGTAATAGAAGCGCGGTTCAAAGAGGCTGAATTCTCAGAGATGGCTGAAATGAAGAATAAGTGGATTGACTTAAATTGCCGTGTAGCGGTATTTATTGTGTTAACCATAGTGAAGAGCCTAGCCTTTCACGGTGGGATAAGTTACCTGCACTTCTGGGACCTGCCGCGTAGAAAATCGCGCAATGAACGAATCTTCACGCTTCAAAGACGATTTCTTGGATTGGACTGACGAAGCTATTGCTCCCGTCAGCTGCACTGTTGTCCGAAGTTTCATCCATCGTTGGTTACTCCGTGTTCTGTGTGCAAAAACAATTTCAAACAAGAGATACATTGAACTGGCTCGATTCGGCTTCGCGACAGAGGGCACAAGGGGTACGAAGTACATAGACAGGATTATTACTGGTACTGCACAGCTGGACGCACTAACTATGTGAAGTCACAATACGACAACTACAATACACACGAGGTGATACGGACGACCACGGCAGATAGTTAGTCATAAGCTGTTAAACGAGAGAGGCTTTTTGGTTGGTTCAACAGACTTTGGAGGAAAGACAGCCAAAGGTGTGTATAGATTTGGTAACTTTTGCCTTTTATATGTACAAGACTAGAGATTTTAAGTGTGCAGCGGGGTAGAAGAAAAAGGAAGACTTGGAGTCGGTTCCCAGTGACAGGCAAAGGTTAGGAGGTTGTCGGCACTAGTTACCGGAAGTACAGTAGTTCATCATTCCGCATATTACAGGGGGGAGGATAGCCCAAGCTTTTTCTGATTCATTGGGGGATCAAACATGCCCTGTGGAGGAGAAAGGGGTGCGAGATGGCATTTTATCTTGTTAAGAGAGGATTTTAAGGCCTTTTCACGGTTGTGGTTAAGTTGTACCAGGCGGAAGTTTGGGGCAGGAAAGGAGGGGCGCTACCTTTTGATCCGCCTGAGGCGAGTGTACCAAGCCATTACGGCCCTGACCCGCGTCCATTGGCGCTCGCCTACGCTGAGGGATCGAGAACGGGTAGAAAGTAGTCGATGAGGACTACGTACCTCATCGACGTCCATGGTAGAGGAAGCCACGGGCCTAGCATACACACGACGTAGCATAAACATTAAAGCGGAAGCTTGGATACGACCATTGTAGTAACTTCCATATGCAGCAGCTACCAATTACTGCAGTATTTAACGTATCTTACACCAAGGTCTATAGGCTACTACCCTATAGCACAACACTCGCCAATACCGTATGTTTGGAAACTAAAAAGGGGTGAAAGTATTACAGTCCGCTAAGAACCTGCGTTTGACACGGAAAAGACGGAACCAAAGCATGGCATAGCGGAGTTGGTGCCAGTGGTTTCGCGCACATGACACACTGACGTCACTAGAACGGATTGCATTGTTGTTTTCCCATCGGAGGTCGTGAAGATGACCGATGCGCCTGTAAACATATACGGTACGCCACATATCATAGATCCATCATCGTGTTTCCCGCTTCCCCATCTACACGATTGCGAAACCAACCAGCAAAACTCGTCTCTCACGGCTTACTGATTTTATTCCCCGCGGGGGGCGTAGGAATCAGCATTCGTTCGTGGTGGACAAAAGAGGGGATGCAGTAATTTCCGTCGACAAAGTACTGTACATCACAAGCAATTCCTCTCCCGACTTCAGAAATGCTACTTGCCTGAACTCGTTACTCTTATCCGCTTTATCCCTCCTTCGAGCATTAAAACTGTCATTTACAAATCTTAGACCCACGTCCACCTTTTTCTGTGTAAAAATACATGTAGTAGGTAGAGCTCCGTATGTCTTACATGACAGGTCATAATAGGAGCCGCACTTGTCGAAAGAAGACTTAGTGCACGTGTGGCGGAGGTTGAAAGAACTTACCTGGTTGCTGGAATTGGCGGGAGGCGAATTTCTGTAGGAGTGTGTGACTGTGCTGCTGCAGTGGTGGGGTTCAGAATAATTTCGCTTGGAGTAGTCGCATGCGATGGCTGCATCGGAGATGTAGGTAACGAAGTCTCTGCCATATCTTCTCCTTCTAACTGATAACAAAGGAGGAAAAGCACTCGAGGTTAAGACTGACATGAAAATAGCAACTTGACGAAAGATAAAAACATGAAAGCACCATAAAAAAAGAAGAACAAGGAAACACACTTCAGAAGCCTTGCCAGGTCGAGGAAAATTGTAATTTCTTACATAAACTTGTCATTCGTTCTCTCCAGTTACCTATTCGAGATGACGGAGAGTAAATTACGCGAACGTACGTACAAAAGGTCGCATATACACTAATTGGAAGCACAGGATTTTTTATTACCGAAAACCTAGTAGTGGAATGCCAATAAGGTAGTACGCTCGCTGCGGCTATTGAAGTAGTCAAATTGGTATTACCAGAATCCCTAACAGCAACACCATTTTTCTTACTATTATGTTGTCTTCTAATATATTAATAACTGCTGATAATACACTACCGATGTTCTAACAAGGGTATGTATTCTCATCCCTTATTTTTTAGTTGACATTTAATAAGCTATCTAACAGTAATACAATTAGTAACCATACATTCACGTTGACCACATTGCTCAAACCGGAGCTTACACAAATAATCATTCACAATATAAAACTACAGCAAAGGAAACGATTTTTCGTAAATCAACGATGAATTTTTGCTTCAGAAAAAATAGTGCACCAGCGCGCAGCTCATGCATATTAGATGTACAATGCTTCCTCTATTATGTCAGGAATCTTGAACGCGCGCGAGAAGGAAAATAATTGTCCACAAAACACGTTATATTTATCTACGACACATTGAATTTAACAAACACTTTTTTTAGCGTAAACCATTACACAAACTATGACGGTCCATTGCTTACGAGCGTAGCATCTGCAAATGAGACTGCGATTAATACACCAAGATTGTCTTCAAAGCTTGAATAGTCATTACTTGAACTGACGGCTGTCCACCACATTATAATAAGGTAAAAAGCATGAATTTAATGCATAGAAAGTAAAGTGAGCCCGTCAATGAATGGTAGTATTTTTACGTTTATTTTCCGGTGTTGTCATACCTTAATTGATTAAAACACAACACCCACTTATGGCTACCCGTTATTGCTGTAGCGCTTATTCACTACCCAAGGTTAAACTTCAAAAACATAACAGAAGAGTGGAAAAATATCGAAAAAGTTATGGGAAAATCCATGACGCTAGACAGAATTCCCCGATTTCCCAACTGTTTTATTGCCCTCACGAATTTTATTTAGCAATGGAGAACTTTTATTGCTTTTTGCAATGTTCTCGCGATAGAAATTCCTTCCTTCTAAACATGCAGCAATCATCTACATATTCACTAGCTGGATTGTGCCTTAGTGACAGGGTCGAGGGAACAAAACAAGACATGCTTATGAGTGTATGTTAATAACATGTCTTACGAACCGATGTCACGACCTCCTAAAGCGCCACAGCATGTACCACGGGAAACTGATTAGGCCTACAGAACGCGGACGGTAGACTACAACCGTGATGTGCGGTCCTTCCGTCACGAGAAGGAACATCTTGTCCTCTCACGTACATGTACCTTTTAATGAGCACTCCGGATCAGGAATCGGAATTGTCATAGCAACCAACCCCCAAAGACCTCCCTTCGTGCACCTGAATCTTTCATGATGCTTTGTTCTATTGTTGGCCTGCAAAAGTAACGTGGACCAGAGAGAAGCTGATGACACTAACCATTAATAAAAGAAAGCCCAGGTTGCATCCAACAATACTTTCCGCAAAAATGACTCGCATATCTGGACAGTCGCCCTACGCCGGAACGCAGTCATAAAACATGTGAAGTAATAACTTCCGAATTGTAAAAAAAGAAATGAATCAGATCAAGATTGCAGACCTGTCAATCGATAGGGGAAGTTTTATACGACCGAGATGACAAGGAGGATTGGGTATCACGAACTACGTAAAACAAACCCAGCGCACTGCTGTGTAGCTCAGCCCACGAGTCATTTAGGTGGAAAGGGCACTTTTAGTCCATTGTAGTAAATTATGAAGGTTTCCGTTCTGGCGCACGGTCAAGGGGAAATCCGTACAGCTCGTGAAACAGATTATCCGATCGCCGTCCACGGGGAATTACCATCATTACTGCACCAAACCCACCTCTGAAGTGTCTCGCACAAATGCAGGGGAAATTCGAACCCGAAAAGGGGAATACTAAAATACCACAAGATATTTCTACTGAAATATCACGCCCATTTCGCCACACTTAAAACCGGTTAGTGCAGCATAGTCACTGTGATACCCTAGCCAATATAAGTGCCCGAAACTGTTGGGAGTAGCAGGCAAATAAATGTCATCTTGGTGGTACGTTTGCCTGGCGAGAACTGAGATAGGACGCCTTCATACCCGCGCCTTGTGTGTGTTGTGTGTGTGTGCTCCGTGACTTTCAGTTGTTTCCGTTAACAGCGCATTCCCTGCTGCAAGCCAGCGAAAGAAAGCGAAAAACTTGATCAAGACTAAGTTTGACCTTTTTGCAGCACATGGAGAAAACTTCTAAAGCCCTTGACGAATATTCAAGATAGACCCTTAAAAGACCTCTCGCAACTCTTCGGACTTGGCACTAAATTTCTTGTCCTTGCCACAAAACTCCGAAGAAAGTTCACAGCTCCAATAGGGGACGAGGACAGGGGGAAAAAGTGCTTAGAGTTCGCAATTGAAGAGGCTATTCAACCTAACTGCAGTTGTCCAACCTCCCAACGAGACAAGACAGGTTTGTAGAAGTTGGTTTGAAAGTAACCTTATTTTGCTCGCTTTTGCTGGTACTTGGGAAAGATATTCAGCGCCTTGATAGATTTCCGGAGGGGCAAGGGTCGGAAGAGGGTGAGATCTTCTCTTTCAGTCAAGGAGTAGATAGTATTCCTTCAGCACAGAAGCTAGGCCACGAATTCCCTTTCTAGGAAATGAAGGAGAAAAAAGTAAAAATGCGTAGAATTTTGGGACAGTGTTGATTTGGAAAAGTGGAGTTTTGACTTAAGACATACTCAACAAGATTGCTCCAACTTCCGACGGACAGCCGGAGTAGAGAAGAAGGTCAACTTTCGACAAACATTTAAGCCTGAGGAGAGAAGGGTGATGGTACTATCAACGATTATAGTTTTTCCCGTAGTGCACGAACTAAATTATTGTATATGCTGATCGCACGAAACTAGATTTACGTTCTCTAGTTGAAAGATGCCATGGTTATCGAATCATAGTTGCCGAATGAGCTATCAAATGTCCCGAAACAAAGGAATAAAAGTAAATCATCATCAGAGCTAGGTACTCCCTATTTGCTCTCATCGACTCAGAGCTGTGAGCAAATGGAAAAAAAGTGTTAACCAGCGTTGACCGTAAGGGGAATAGCCACACGAATTTTGATTATTGTATGATAGAAGAAAGTTTTTATGTTGACTACAAAATATGAAATGTAACTTTATCATACTTATTGTATGAACAAAATAGTGACATCTTTATGACAGTAGTGTTTTTTGAAACTTTGCTATTCTGAAGTCCACCATGGGTGGCACTTCTTAAACTTCGACTTTAAAAAAATGATTTTCTTTCTACGAGATTTGGTGGCGTAAGCTATGCTTATTGTTACGCCAAGTCTACGTGGAAATTGTTATCAAATTTAGCTTATGAGTGCAGGTACGTTAGTTTCGTTTCCATAAAAAACAATCTTTTTTTAAAAAAAAAGCTATTGTTCCAATTGCATGGCTGTACTTTGGGATTTCAGTCTAATTTATTAGAACATTTGGATATTTATAATAAGTGTAACAGTTAATTCAAGAGAGCTAGAATGTTTCAGGAGCACTGCTTTTTCCATTTTGCTCTCTCTTCTCGTTGTTTGTATGCGTGAGTTAGGTTTAAAGGTAAGTTACATTACGTATGCTGTTATTGTTTCCGAAGAAACAGCCGTTCTTGTTAGTTCGTCAACTGTAAGTGACACACTCGTAATGACACGTGACACTCTCCATTTGAGTAGACTGACACGCAGTAATAGCTTTAAAGTAGCTGTAAGCTGTTCACCAAGAAAGTTTTTTTTTACAGTGAGCAAACGACAAGTCGCTCCTACCAAAGATATTTAATTGCGCCAAATGCACGGGAGGTATTAATCGCAACGAGGCATACTTTATGGGGAAAATAAATAAAAAATAGTTTTTTTAGTCGTGACTTGCATTACTATAATTTCAGTAGGTATGCACAGATAGATCAAAGGCATCATTCTGAAATGGTCAGATTTTCTCTCGTGAACGGTGGGTTTACATTGCATAATTGAATCACGACATCTTTTCTAATAAAAACACGTTAATATTTCATATTTGCTATTTTATGGAATTAATGAAACACGTTATTCATGTTTACAATCAGCTGCGCTGCATTGGAAAAGTATAGTCTTACTGGGCTGACAGGTTTGGCAGGTGTAGTCATCTAATAATTACGTACCTAGAAATACTAGAGAGATCCTAGGAAAATCTGGTTTAATAGTTTACAGGAAGGCTGCACAAAAAGAGAATTACTTGCAGCAGATTTACTTGCTGAAGAGCAGAAATCTTTTTTCTTTAGAGCACGGTTTTCATGCCGACAACTCAATATTAATGTTCGATCCTCCTATTTCTTATATAGTCGTCCAACTATTATTGATTTCAGACATCCTATCGTTGATGAATTTAAAATTCCAATAAAGACTTAAGTTAGGACAGACTTATCGAAAAGAGTATTTAACTTTTGCGATTATGTCACACGGAAGTGACAACCTTAAATACTATTGCCTGCTTTAACAAGAATGCCGAGGAAGACTGACACTATTGCAACTACAAACTGTTTTTAAAGACATGTTTTAATATAGACGTTATTAAATGCTACAAAATATAAAATGAACGTTTACCGTCATTTCGGAATAAACAAAGATAATGGAATTATCTCTACATACTAAATAAAAGTCAGATGGAAATATATTGAGCCAGTTATACTCCGACATTAACACGTTACGAAAATCCTCTACGTAACTTAAACGGAAATATCAGCTCCTTTGTTAAATTAAGAGGCGTAGGTTAAAAAAGTACTTGTGGCTAGGTGTAGTTCGCATATTGTCATGAAAACAGTCGCACTTTTTCCTTTTGATTGGCGATGAATTCCATAGAACGAATTTCTATCGGAAATCGAGGCTCTATTGCAGTAAAATACCCCTAAAGTTTTGACACATGGGTAAATTGTGGAGGCGTAATCTAAACCAAGGGCCCCCGTTCCCCTACAAACTAATGCAAAAGAGAAATAAAAACTTCCTAGAATCTCGGAAAGTATTGACACATCCTGTATCTTATTTCGTCAACCCAGCAATTGCCGCAGGTAGGCATTACTTGCCTCAACATGTCCGCTCCCTCCCCGGGCTTGCGTACCGGGAATGCTGATCTTGCAGCTTGGGCTGGGTAGTGAATAAAAGACAGTACCCTAACTAATAGATTTCTGCAGAGATGTAGCAAAACATTAAAAGTGATTAGAGAACGAGAGAATTGGTACAGATTGGCTTAAGATTTGTGCGAGAGTTGTTGGAGTCGTGAATCTGCCGGGTGTTAGGTGGGTAATACAGTTCGATAAAAAAATTAAACCCTCTGACAATTCTTACGGTGAAAATACTGTTGATTTGAGCGAATAAGTATTTGCGGCTCCCTTTTTGTCAATATTACTGAGGAAAAATGTCAAGTGACAGTTTCAGCGCGGCGTCTGTCCTTTTCTCCTTCGCTCGATAAACGTGTCAATATTAACTCGGAAAAAATCCGTCGTGCTTTAATATTACACACAGCTGAAAAAGAAGCCACAGGAAGAGCAAATGTAAAGCTTTTCCTGTCCATTTCAACCTGAAGCCGAGGTAAGATTACAGCACCTTCCTATGCTTTCTTCCTGACGAGCGCTTTGAACCAAGAAAGGCTTGATAAATTTAAGTCTTTGACATACTAGTACACAGCGAATTTAATTAGAACTCTTCCCAGGCCCGGCCTCATAACCCAGCTTAAGTAATAAGTTTTGGGATGTTAACCAAAAACGGGAGCAGCAAACTACACCATTTTTTCTCTATTAAAGTGTATCTTGAGGCTCCAGGCGTATTGCACATTAACCCCATTTCTTCGCTAAATTAATATGACTTCCCTGTAGCTCACAAAGCGGGCTAAAATATTAGTTCCGGGAAGCTAAGGTAATTAGGATGTTTCGTGAAGTAATTGTGTTGGCACTACCGCGCCTTCGTCAGTTGGATGCTGTTAAAAGTTTTATTCCACTGCGTTGCCACCGTGCCTTTTAACCTTTTTCTTGAGTTTCCGGGAATAGCTTTCTAGGAACTCGAGAAAACGTGCAGTAATTTTGTCTCGTACAATTGCTTCCGCGCGGTTGCCTGGACTTTCCTTTTCGAACAATAGGAGTGAACTAGAGTGTGATTAGACTCACCTGGAGTTGCGGGAGATGCAATGTACCCCCTTCGAGGGTTGTTTCGGGGTTCGCGGCAGCCGAGATAGGAACAGGAACAACATTCGAAGACCCTTCATGGCCCGGGGTCGTTGTGGATCCGTAGGTGGGGACAGGACCGGCCAAAATCCGTTGTTCCGAGAGGTTGTAGGACGCGCGGTAGGCCGACACTGACAGCTTCATCTTGTTCTGTTTACGAGTGCTTCTTTGCGGGTGAGCAATGAGAGAGCGTTGATGAAAGCGAAGGCTGTAGTGAAAAGGTCCACCTGCCCACTCTTTTTGGATTCTTTTGTATGTCTGCCAAACGCGGGTGCAAGACGTTGTTGCTTGCGTCCTTTGGTCAATGGGGCTTGATGGAAGCTAACAGGAGACAAAAAGCGATCCAAATGGACGAACGCTTATGACGGTCGTGGCACTTGCAAGTGCCAGCCCGACCCCTTCATCGGGGAAAGGGCGACAAGCTTGCTCTCCCCCAAGTAGAAAATATGAGGCTCCGTAACCCCAAATTACGTTCGTTAGCGCAATCGATCTCTTCGGTATGATCCGACTTATCTGACAAGTTACGATAATCAGATGGTGCTCTATATTTAGGAATCTTGGCGAATTTCTCTCGCCGGTTGTTTGTAGAGACCGTAAAAATAGACGCGTTTGCTGCTTTGCTTAATCTTTGAAAATAAGAAAGGCATTAGCTTGAAGTAGGAATATAATAGAATTGCTCTATGTTTTCGTAGTCAAATGTGAATTCACATCCGAAAATTGCTTGCTGGAACGAAATGGGCATTGATTCGGTTTCCAAACTTTTAACTCAGGAAACTGAATTTTTTCTCCGTAGATACTGCTGTTTATTTGTCGTTCTTTTTGTATATTTTTTTTGCTGTCTGTCTGCAAGTAACTTGCGACATCGGAGAGCTCTTTAAGGCTTTGTTCACACTTTCGAATTCAGTAGGCGGCTAACTGAGTGAACTCTTAACCAGTCAAACTAGAGTTAACTTTGTCTTTATTTGAGTCGAAACCTTTGTCAATATTGTGATCAGGAACCTTCTACTTCGCGCCAAAGGATTCGCATCCAGACAGAACAGAAATGCAATGTTAATAACACTAGCAAGCCATGAATGTACTGGCATCAACTTAGTTAATTAGCCAACTGCACTTGAGAAATTATCGTGGTCAAACTTAGGTATGCTGTTTAAGCATAAATCACGGAGTAAAATACAAGTTAACTATCACTCTAAATATTTTGTAAATGTATTTCCTATCATAATTGACTATTTATCAATTTACTTTATCGAAACTTATTAGTCCATGTCGTTTAGAAAAATACGAAAAATTTCCAGATATACTGCCCGCACACAAAATATCCGGAAACTTTTTGTGAACATAGTTTAAATATTTATTTGTTCATTATTGGTACTACAGTTTATTACTAAATCATTAGTCATTATTGGTACTACAGTTTATTACTGATCATTAGTCATTATTGGTATTATTCGGTATTGGTACGCAATTTTTACTAATTTAATTTTTCGTATTTTAGTTATTTATATTGAGTGGTTCATGTTGGTACTAAATCAGTCTATAACCATGGTTATAGACCATAGTACCAACGGTGGTATAATAAGACCAATGAATAGAATATAATTCCAGAGTTCGTTAACTGAGATCACCTCTACGGCATAACCGATCGGTAAATAAAATTAGTGTGAACACAAGTTTGCTCTTCCGCTGCAGAACGAATAAATAGTTCACCAACTTCAGTCGGTTTTCTTAATGTGGGAAGAATACAGTCTCGGAGTATTTTGCTTACAAGCTCACTTTACCAGGTTCGGGAGGAGACGGTAAATGGTGAGAAATCCCAAGCTGCTGCGTTTCTAAAGAGCAGTGATATTTCTGCATGTATATTCTTGTTAAGAAGGGCTTTTTTGTTCGCGCTCCGAAGCGGATATAAACGCAGGGTTTCGGGAGAGCTGGAGTTGTAAGACACGTTAACACAACCTAGTGACAGCTGGCAAGGCGAAGTCTTATGCAAACAACGCCGTCGAACAACAAACTGGAAATGGGATGGGTATTTTTCACTTCTTGCCGTTGTTTTTAGCTCAAGTGTAGCAGGCACCAAAAAGTCACGAAACAACGAGCTACGAGTCACTTAACATGTTGCATTTCCAGCTTCCCATTTGAAATTGAAATATGCAAATGAGACTAAAGGAAAAGGAACCTGAGTCTCCTAGGCGTTCGTTAGTTTCGCACTTGTTATGCGTTTTCCTTCCTTCTAAACCCCGAAAGGAGTGTTAGTCTTTTCGATTAATCACTTGACATTTTGTTCCATCAGTTTCGGAGAAGGGCTCTTAATCAAGTTCGTAACACAAGAGTAAATTATGTTTCGCGTCCCATGGCGGACTTTCTTCTCATGTGGAGTAGCACGAGTCGTTTCGCGGCCAGAATTTTTGCTCAATACCCAACGTATTAGCGAATTTCTTACATTGGTTTTGTGTCACGAGAAGGCTGCTATCAATGACACGAACAAGAAAGCAAGTCCGCAGTGGTCGACAGTGGTGGAAGTACTGGTTGCTCCTTGCTGGCGGAGGATCCTTTGGTTCTCAGAAGAGAGAACACTCAGGGACTCCCAGAGCGCGGACGCTTTTTGGATGAATTGGTTGTCCGTGGATACAGAATTATTCCTGTTTTTCCATCTCCTACGTCCATAATTTTTCTTTCTCTAGATAAAAGAGAACGAAATTGAAGGAAAAGAGTCTGGGTAGACATTGGCGTCTAGTAGATACTGGCGTAGGAAAACTGCACCGTTGTGGACACAGTTTTCGTAGTATGCTCTTTATTTATGCTAAGGTCAACTCATAAAACCAGTAACGGTGAATAAAAAGACGTAAGCAAGTATAAAGTTGGTGAGTCCTGTAGGGCTTTTCTCTCCCCAAAATTCCGATCCAATTAGCTTGAAAGGATTCCTGGACATTTTTTCTGTATACCTACGGGAGTAATACATGATCGTATGCTAGTGTGGCCCTTAAGATGCTTCCTTATAAATCGTACATCTGTATTTCAAACCGTTTTTATGACAGTTTGCTGGACCTGATTTACAGACAAGATTGTCACTGATATTGGTTGAAAAGAACTCGTTAAATAATTTTAAAACAATATCGAGAAAGTGTTAGCTTGTTGCCACTAAAATAATCTGATTCGAATGGCAACTACTAGAGGAGGGATGGGACAGTGTGGACACTTTTCTGTAGTTTATTTTTCACTTCACGTGGAGACAAAACTGTAGCCTAAAACTATACTCGACAGATGGCCTGGTGTCCTGGCTATCAAATGAGATATTGTGCGCTTAAAAAACACTAAAAATAAAACCAAACAACCATGAAAACTGGAGGCACCTCCGACTGTCCAAAACGAGATACTGCGGATACAATTTGGACTTGGGTGTAGTGCGATTTGTCCGTGTGTTTTGCCATAAGAAAACAGGTCGATTGCCTTTTTTAAAATACATAATAGACTTGAAATATCTAAACGAAAACTTACAGTTATACTACCTTTCGATATAGGAATCATCCTAGCTCAAGTTAGTGCAAGAAAACTCACGATTTTGTAAAAATGATTATTCACAACAACAAAAGGCAATGCAAATGGCTCAGTCCAAACAGTACTAAATCATCCCTTTGGAGTTTAAAATCTCGTGCAAAATCAAGACAGCGATTTTAGAACAAACCTTTGGAGGAGTTATTCTCCAACTTATCAGCTACATAAAAGTAATTTTTATTTTATTTTTAGATACATATTATGAGTGGTACAACGAAATAAACAGGACCCGTTTCTTACAAAAAGTGCCAAAAATTAAGCTTTTATTTATTTTCTCAAAAACGGTTCAACATTGTTCGACAAAAATTTCCTCGTGTAAGCTTCGTCGTATTCACTAAGTGTACGATTTTTTTCAGATCTAAACCTGTCGTAGTTCATTAGTAATGATTTTTGTAAGGTTTGTCCCACGTGTAAACTGTCTCATCCCTCCTCTACTAGTCTTATTTTTTTGTGTGTGTTACAGGAATAATTATTTCCACTACCCAGTGTGATGAATTCGCAGCGTACGTGAGGAAATTGTTTCACTAATGCACTTGTAAGCCCAGACTGCTTTTCCTATAAGAACTCACGTAAAGTTTCTTCCAGGTTTTCTTAAATCCCGACAAGGGACAACCATGGTAAGTCTCCATAATTATCTGATTGTATTAAACATGAGAAAAAAAATCGCGCCTATACTCTATGGTTTGAATAGGCAAGGTTCTACAACAATGAAATACATTACAAGGTGGACTTGTTTCCTATCCCGTAGTAAGATCTTTACATTTCCGTAAAGTTTCCCTTTTCTTATGGTCACCCGCCTTTCGTACACCAATCAACCCCAGTGGTCTCGAACCCGGTTCATACTTGATATTACATCGCTGACCCCAGAACCAAAGACGACGTTTTTCGAGGCTATGACTGTAAAAATCATGAAGCCAGAAAGTAAAAATCATTTTATTTATCTAGTGAGAAATTTGCAGACCTAGAGAAGTAAATGTTTTTGGCCTTTTAGTTCCCTTTTTTCGGTACTTTTCTGGAATTTTTTATAAATTTTTATTTTATTATTTTTTATAAGATATGGTTGAACAGCAAAGAAATAAGAGTTTTTCAATGAGTACTATTCTACTGACGCGCGTTATCATTTCTCACAAACTACACATCGAACATTCTGTACGCAGGCTATTCATATAATAACAGATTGCGATATGGATAACCAGAGTGCATTGATAAAATTCCTTTGTTTTGCATTATTATATGACGCTTTACGTCAAAATAATAATTTAGACAAACTTGAAACCTTCCAAACAACTGGGTCGTTGCTGCTGCCTTATGAGGCAAAAGCTAAAACCGTCAGAACCGTTCATTTAATTTGGATATTGGATATGCGTTACGTCATTTACAACTTTATTACCCAGATAGTAAAACAACTAGACGCGGCCACGTAAAACATTTTTGGTGAAGTTGGGTGGTGCAGTCATTGTCGATAGCACGGTACATTTTACAACGATAAGAAGGCGAAACATTTGCTCGTGATAGGAGTAGGCCTGTCGACAAAAAATTTGCACAATAAAGGCAGCAAAACAGAGCATTCGCGTCTGGTGTCCTACAAGTCTCTGCGGAACGTGCAAGTGACCACACATGGACTTATTGATTTTGTAGCCTAATCGTCGGTCATAGGTAGGAAGCTTCAACCTAAGCTGCATATTCATACTACACGGAAATAACTGTAGCCTGTGTAACTTAGGAAGATAATAGATTACGCGAAAGTACAAACAACGCAAATTTCGGAAAAACTTCACTTCAAAATTGTGAGCTTGATTTGGACTTTTAAAGATAAGGGAAAACTATTTTTTTCCTTATGTAATCATACTGTGTCAATGAATTTCGTGTAATTCAAACGAAGAAATTTCATTCTTCTACATTTTTGACATTTCAGTTGATATACAGAGGAAATTGGCTAAGACGAAAACTGTTAAGATGAAAAATCGGTTAAGACGAAAAAACATTCCAGTCCCGACAGAAAGCTTGTCTCTTTACAAACATGTTCTTGTTCTTAAACCGAAACCAAATATCGGTTAAGACGAAAAAATTTCGCGCCCAGGAAGACCGACAAACTACTTTTTTTTCCAGCTGATCGCTAGCGAAAATCGCAGACCGAAAACCGGCACCTGTAAAGAGTTCGGAATCACTTAATCGACGTTGTCAACTACTATAAGGAACAGAGACAAAATTGTAGTAATATCAATGAGCGCAGTATGTTCGAGTCAGATGGGAAAAGTATGAGAAAGGCCAAACACGAAAATTTGGAGGCTGCTTTGCTTGTTTGGATTAAACAAGATAGGCCACAAACTGCTCCCGTATCAGGCACCTGTGTTAATGGAAAAAACTAGTGTAAATGCAACGGAAATGGGAGTTGAATTCACTGTGAATTGAGGCCTGTCTGGAACGCGTCAAGGGAAGAAACGTGGAGTTTCTAAAAATGCGGAATTAGTGACGATGACGATAATGTCAATTTTCTAGTTCCTTTACACATTATATCAGACTTGCCAGAGTATTTCAAATTATGCGCAGATTTTAAATGTAGTTCTAACGCTCTAACTGTGAAACGAGTGAAATAACTGAAGACAGAAAAAATATGTCGACAGTCTTGGTAATAAAAAAGGCACAAAAGAAAACTTGCGACTTTTTTACGAAAAAAACTTAATCTTTCTTATGAATTTATGGATTCGTATTTTAAATGTTAATAGAGGGAATCCAAAAGTAATAACCTTATCATGTAATAAACAGTCAACGTAGGGGTATAAACTTGAATATTATCTCCGTTATCGCGACTTCCATTGTGCGAATGTACGATTAAGACGAAATTCGGCTACGACAATAAACTTTCCCGTCCCTTCGATTTCATCTTAGCTGATTTCCATTGTAGATGAAACTTCATTTCTCGTTATCACTCGTAATGTCGATTTTGATTTTTAAATTACAGTTTGTTGTATTCATTCCAACAAACAGACCAGAAGCTTAGGCGAATAGGTAAATGGGTGTGCTTGGAGAGTATAGCCTACCTCTTTGGGACGATTTTCTTTCCCTTTTTATCTTGTAACTGAAGCTTAGAATTTTGCTAAAGAAAATAAAAGATTAAAGACAGGTAAGCATATTGAGAGGAAAAGACAGTTCCACAGGGCGAGCAGATGGATTATTGGGTGAGTCCAAAATGGTTGAGCATATAGGCACTACTCTATTACAATGATCAGTAGCTACGGAATTTAATCCATGTTTTTCACTTATGCATTGTTTTCAGTACTGTTTGAAATAAATCAAGTGAAAACTTTCTATGTACAAATAATAAACCTTAGTAACTAAATATGTTCGAAGTCACAATTTTTGTCATACGAAGACTATTTTGATTTTCTGTAGACCTTGGAGTACTGGGAAAGAAAAGATACAATAGACACATAAAAGGTACGGAAGATAGAGAGAGAAGCAACGAGATTATGCTGAAAGTTTTCTGCCCTTTCCCAAGCTATCAGTTAGTCTCTATGCCCTTATCTTTTCTATGTGAGCACCCCGTACGACTTCTATTCTAATAGCATTAACGAAGGGTCACGTACGGAGAACAGGACGTGAACTTCGTTCCTCTTATTTTATCTGTCTCGGATGTCAATAATCCTTCACCCCATTGGTTAGTTTAACCCCGTAAATGGCAGTGTTAATTACCAGTGCTGAACGTTAATTTCGCATTTGCATTCCCATAAAGGACGCGTAGCAGACTGGAAGCTGAACAGCAAACTCAAGTGTAGCGATTTGTGAACGTGTTCTACAACCATGCGTGGATCGAGTTTTTTTAAATACCTCGGACTATTAGCAGTTATTTCTATCATAGCAACAGTAGCGTTTCTACGTTCGTACAGTCCAGAGCAGCTGACTGTGACACTTCGTGATGACGATGCTCATTTTCTCAAAAATTTAACGAGTGGAATTTGTCCACGTCGACCAATATTGACCATGGTCCGTGGAGGGAGACTGGGTAATTTGATCGGAACGTATGCGACCTTATACGCACTAGCACAAACGTACGACTACCACGCCGTAGTGCCTCCAGACGTACTGAATGAATTGAATAACTATTTTCCTAACTTATCCTTGCCGCCTACTTCTACAGTTCCCGAATCTTGTCGTAAAGTGCACCGACAGGCATTTCCGTCCAATATTTCCCAGCCAAGTGTGAATGTCCAGCTTCCCATGTACGTGGCACGATTGATCACATTCCATCCCTATCGCCAGGAAATTACAAAAGAGTTCGAATTCCATCCAGACGTTCGGCAAAAAGCGCAGCATTACATACGGAGCGTGAAACAACGGCACAAAGTGAATACCGTTGTTGGGGTACACGTGCGACGTACCGATTACGTCAAGTACATTCAACACCGTTGGGGGGATACAGTCGTGGACGAGAACTACATCCACAAAGCTATGGAATACGTGATCAACGGTCATCAGAATGTTAGCATGGGGAACCTCCAGCAAGTGTCTCGGTTATTTTTAGTTTTGAGTGACGACATTGCGTGGTGCAAAGAGCATTTGAATCGCACGCGTTTTAACATGACTTTCCAAGAAAAAACAGAGAGCCCAGGTTTGGATATGGCAATATTGACGCAATGCGACCAGGTGATTATTTCCGTTGGGTCGTATGGATTCTGGGGTGCGTACCTTAGTCAGAAAAGTGTCATATTTCCTGACAAAAAAGCTCCCTTTTATGACCAAGTGGATCAGATTCACATTCCAGGCTGGACTAAGCTGTCGACGTAAAGTATGTAGAAAATAATATAAGGAATGGAAATAAAAGATAATTGTTACGCGAAATTCGACTTGGATGGTGAATTTATTGGGACGCCTTTTTGGACACATCAGGTCACGAGGGACACTCACTGAGAAAGAGGTCGAGGTGAGGGCGGATACACGTAATCATGACATAATAGGAGGGGGTTGGGTCACAAGACGGTTAGCGCCATCATGTGACGGGTGAATAAGGCGTATGGCAGGCGTAATTCCCAACAAAGTATACTTTTGCCTAAATATGCGAAGACAATATTAATTGTGTGACGATCTCCGCAAGTCTTTCTAAGTGATCTATTTTTGCTGGATGTGTTCATAAATCATACAAATCGTACCATTGCTAAGCCGCGCACCTTGTTTTTATATGTTAACGCTCACCATGTATCAAAAATTTTTCCCGTATGGTTATACGAATTTCAAGGCGCTTTAATAAAAGCATGAATAACAAGAATGTATAATCGTTAAGCTTAAACCTGCTGTTTATACTTTTTGTAATCTTGCAATGTCTAACTTATCTTTTTTTACAATTATTTCCATTGTTACCTCTAATGGAAGGACAATGCTTCAATTTTTAAACTGAAGAATGCCTAGTTGTTCGCAATTTGAGGTATGCGGCGCTTCTCGGGTTTTGATTCATGCATAAATTCCAGTAATGGTAAATTAAGATATACGTCCATTTGATACCTTAATCAGAACCTTAGGGCGGCTTATGGGTGTGCCTAGATACCTTAGACCTTAGTCAGATACCCCACATAAGTTTCATGTGAACCAGTTTAATGTTTATTTCGAACGCAATTTTTTTTAGTTCCTCGAAAACACGCTGGTAATCCTGATATCCTTTGGAAACATACAATATTTTAGAGTACTCATTTGAGCCAGATAGGACAGTTACGTTGGGAACATACGGAAAACACAATTATAATGTCACTTAATTTCCGTATTTTATCAACTGCATTGTTAAACTGGGTTGTTCAAAGCGTTGTTGTGTCCAATGAAAATTTACTTATCATCATTCCTAACCAAGATCAACTTGATAAGATATCTCACAATCGCAGTAGAGGAGGGATGGGACAGTTTACACGTGGGACAAACCGTACAAAAATCATTACTAATGAACTACGACAGGTTTGGATCTGAAAAAAATTGTACACTTAGTGAATACGACGAAGCTTTCATGAGGAAATTTTCGTCGAAAAATATTGAACCGTTATTGAGATAATAAATAAAAACTGAATTTTTGGCACTTTTTGTAAGAAACGGGTCCTGATTATTTCGTTGTAGCACTCATAATGTGTATCTAAAAGTAAAATAAAAATTACTTTTATGTAGCTGACAAGTTGGAGAATAACTCCTCCAAAGGTTTGTCCTAAAATCGCTGTCCTTTGTTTGCACGAGATTTTAAACTCCAAAGGGATGATTTAGTACGATTTGGACTCAGCCATTTGCATTGCCTTTTCTTGTTGTGAATAATCATTTTTACAAAGTCGTGAGTTTCCTTGCACTAACTTGAGCTAGGGTGATTCCTATATCGAAAGGGAGTATAACTGTTAAGTTTCGTTTAGATATTTCAAGTCTATTGTGTATTTTTAAAAAAGGCTACCTATTAGTTTTCTTATGGCAAAACACACTGACAAATCGCACTACACCCAAGTCCAAATTGTATCCGCGGTATCTTGTTTTGGACAGTCGGAGGAGCCTCCAGTTTTCATGGGTGTTTGGTGTTATTGTTTGTGTTTTTCAAGCGTACAATACCTCATTTGATAGCCAGGACACCAGGCCATCTAACGAAAATAGTTTTAGACTACAGTTTTGTCTCCACGTGAAGTGAAAAATAAACTACAGAAAAGTGTCCACACTGTCCCATCCCTCCTCTATCTTTCTTCAACAGCGTTTTATTATCATTATTACTGTACAGAAACATGCCAAAAAATACAAAGTTTTTTACGTATGTAGCACCTGTTCATAGTTACTATTTCAGCGTTTTAGTATCCGGCGCTTAAGTTTTTTTTGCCATTTTACAATGAAAGTGATGCATCCGTACTAGCCGCAGATTGGGCACGTACTACTATTGGCTTTGCCCTCGGGGTCAAATTAGCTAGAATAGGTATGGGCGTTTTTGTCAGTGATTTCGACAGGGTTTGGCATTGTTCAACTGTGATATAACTTGTCAAATCCACAGGTCGACTAGCTACTGGTAACAAGCCCGCCAAATGCTTTTGTACGGCCACCTTTTCCAGCAAGGCTTTATTCAAAAGCCGCCAAAGTGGTTCTAATACGTCGTAGGTATTGTCCAATCCCCCTTTCGACTGAGGAAAATAATTCGATTGACTTTCCGCTATGTCATCCTGCGTTTGTAGCGTCGTACAGCGTTCCATTAGCTTACACAGATTTTGCGCTTTGCTTTCCCAGGTCTCCAGCTTCTGGAATGGTAAATTACAGTGTACAATAGATTAATGAGAAATAGATCATCCGAATGCGACATTCCAAGCCATTAATGCATAACAGGTATAATTAAGTGAGGAAGGTAGTTATAGCCCATACATAAAGAATAACTCAGTAGGGAGGGTAGTGAGTCTCTTTGGAAAGAGAAAGTTAAATAAACTAGAAGATAAATTCCGTTTGGGGTAGAAAGAGGAAATAACCTGTCTCATGTCTGCTGCAGCATTGACAATTAATCTTAATTGGGCCGCGTAATGCTCCTGTTGTTTCCGTAGATGACTACGCAGCGTTTGCTGCTGCTTTAGCAGCGCATTTCGCTCTTGGGTGAGCGCTTCGATCGACGAGGACTTCCCGCTGTTAGCGCGAGCCAGTTGAGCTTTAATAGCATTGGACTGAGCCTATTATGCATAACCGTTTTAAGTCACTTTAACACTTCATTACACAGCCTTTCCCTATCTATTAGCAAACTGCAGCAATTTGATGCAAATATCGTTCAGTACCGTCAGTTCCTTGAGTTTGGTCTCGTCATCGACTAAGGCCTTCGTGCGGGACACATTCTGAGCTTTCAGCTCATGAAACAATGCGGTACGCTTTTCTTGCGTGTCCTGATATTCAATGAGCGTTTCCTGGATTAAGAACCACATATGCTCCATGTGACGTTCGAGTACCAAGCGAGTCGACTGCTGTTCTTCTAGCCACTGTCGTTGCCAACAGGGGAAAAAAATAGAACGAGGAGACAAAAAAGTGAAGGTGAGCGCAAGCGTAATTAGAGAGGAAATCCTCCGTAATTAAAATTGAGGACAAGAGAAAGAACGAATGGGGAGCTTTACGTGGTTAACGAGTTCGTCGTGACGACTTTGGAAAGCCGATTGGGACTTCTCATTCTCCGTCTCCCATTGTTGTGCTCGAGACTCGAGATTGGCCTTCTCTTTATTCATATCTTGACCATAGGACACCATTTCTTCGCGAGCATGTTGCCGACGGTTCTCAATGATTTGGTCCATATCTTTGCGGAAGCTGGCTTGCAAGCCTTGCAGTTTTTTGCTGTGCTGCAATAAGGCGGCCTGCATACGGGCCTGGTGCTCTGCAGCAATTTCGGCATGACGCTCTTGCAAAGTGTCAACGTCATCTATCAATGTGGCAATCCGCAGTTCTTTCAAGCTTAATTTCCGGTTGAAATCAAGTTGCAGTTCCTGTTAAATCAGAACATTCAATTCATGAGCTGCGGTTACTCAAATGTATGAGCTGCTAATAAACCATCCTGACTCAGAGCTATAATCTTGGTGGCGCCGCCATCCAACAGAGTCTTTAGCGTGTGTCCATAGCCCAAGAGTAAGCAACAAATTTTTTTTACCATATACCCTTAAAGCTTGACTAATGTTTGAAAGGCAATTTTCAGCGTTTATGACATAGTGCAACGAAAAAAGGCCGAGATAATTACACTAATTTAAAGCATAAAGTTAGTGTTATGGCCTACGAGGTGCTGGCCCCAAAATTGTAATCAATAATACGTCCTGTACTACGTTCGTTGCTACCATCGAAAGTTTCAGAAACGACACGTACGGCAACTTACTGTTAATTCCTGGTGCAGAGCCTCCGCTTTGGCCTCACGCATAATTTTTCGCCATTTCTCCGTAATTCTCGCCAGATTGGATTTCGCTAAGGCCTGTTCTCGAGTTAATTTGTGCTGCAATAACAGAGAACCATATCATACTATGAAAACATGCCGAGCCTTTATCTACGACACAACTTGCATACCCTGAGAAACGTGTGCACTAATTCTTCCCGTAAACGTCTTCGTTCTTCCTCGACAGCCGCTCGTTGCTCTTGTTGTCGTACTCGATCTTCTTCACTTAAACGAACTTTTTTCTTTTTTGGAGCCTTACCCTTCGTTTTGCCCTTGTTTCTAGCTTTATCCAATTTAGGTGGCATGGTTACTCAAGACCTATTCACTGCCGATTCCTCACTGCAGAACCTTTTTGCTTAAACTTGTATTACGTAAACGGAATGGAAAACAAACGCTAAAGCGTCTATAGCGCGAGCTTTGAAATACTTCTTGATTTGTATAAAACAACAAACCGGTTTGACGGAGTTAACTGGAGGCACAAAAAGGTTAAGGCTTTAAGACTGCCATGGTACCGCCTAGCAACGCCTAACATCCAGGAACAGGTACCAATACGTACTAGTGTACTGATTTTTAGTGGTTGCCAGGCTTTATTTCTAAACCCCTAGTCAACAAGAGATCCGCAACGCTAAACAGAGCAGTCGTCAATCCAAACACATACTTAAGGGCAATGAGTGGGCGACACCGAGTTGGGATTGTGGGTTTCGGTCATGTGGGTAAGCACATTACATTGCTCAGCTACCAGCTTAGCCAAAAAGGTTCATAAACTAAGTGTTAAACTAAGTGTCGGCTTCATCTCCATAGGACAATATCTCTGGGATACGCTCAATGAAGATCATGACATTGAAATAATTTTTTTATGGAATCGTAGTCCAGATGCATTTAATGGAAAAGCTGTGCCTCAAGAGAAAATTCTCAGAGATTTAGCCGATTTTGAAAAACTTCAGCCTGATCTCATTGTTGAGGTGGCGCATCCTTGTATTAGCGAGCAGGTAACTTTGCATTACTTTTGGTACCCAAAAGATTTCGCTTTCTCTTTGTGTGTTTACCTTCTCTGCGACTCACGTGTTTTCCATCTGACAGTATGGTGAGCTCTTCTTGCGAAAATGCGATTATTTTGTTGGGTCGCCTACTGTATTCGCCAACGGGGTCACGGAAAAAAAATTAAGACAAACCGCGCAAGAATTTCAACATGCTTTATATATCCCCAGTGGAGCCTTCTGGGGAGGAGCGGATATCCAGAAAATGGCTGACACTAGCGCTTTGAAAGTAATGTTTATTAACTAATGTTCCACGGCTATTACATAAATTTTAAAAGACTGCGCAACACTAAGCTTTAAGCACGGACAACTTCAGAAAAAGGGACACTGTATAAAAAATGCATTTATGTACTAAGAGTTCATAAACGAGGTTGCACGGATGTTTTATTTAAAAGCGTGAGCAAAAGCTCTTTGCTGGGGCGTAAAAAATTAACTTAATGGATTCTTATATGCAGGCGTTGTGTGTAACGATGATTAAACATCCGTCAAGTTTCAAGCTAACTGGGAACATGCATGAAAAGAACGCTGAGTACCTGAAACAACTTGAACCTGGAAGTATAATATCTAAAGAGCCTTTGGTGCTTTATCACGGTCCAGTACGTGATCTCTGTGCTTTAGCGCCGAACAACGTGAATACAATGGCAGCTGCCGCGTTAGCAGCGCATAATTTGGGATTCGATAACGTCCGAGGACGGTTGGTAGCAGATCCCAAGTAAGATACAATACACAACGAGAATGGGACCAAAAAGGAACTTCTAAGCATTGTAATAGGATGTTAGAGTGGCACGTGGTGGAAGTAGAAGCCACCGGAAAAGGACAAGGCGGCCGTTATTTGACAGTACACACAATCCGCAAGAATCCTGCCACTCCAGGAGCGGTCACTGGCTCAGCGACATTAGGGTCGTTCTTAGGATCAGTTAGAAACGCATTACGGAGACCCGCAGTGCCTGGACTGCACCTTTGTTAGCTAAAAGTGCTCAATGTATAAAAAAAATAATAATGATACAAAGTAAATGAAACGCACGCATATCTTCTTTTCCAGTAAAGCTGGTATCGGATAGATATGTGTATAAATCCACAGCATTAAATTTACGAAAACAATACAAAGCAACGGCACAAAAAAAGTAATACAAGTCGCTTTTAACTTTTCAAGAATACTTTCCTTTGTTTATCTATACTGTGGACACCAATAAATCATGTACGCTCCTTCTTGTTTACGATGGGATGAGATTGGCAAGGTTCCGCTATTCATCTATGCCATATCATCCAGTCTTCGTTGCACCATGTACTGCACGTGAGCTTTTTGCCTCAGGTTATATAGATTTTTGGTCAGTAACCGGCAAGTGGTCCAATGAGACTGCTTATTCCGCTTCATTATCCTACGAGCGCCTTAACGACGTAAAATGGGGAGTGGTCCTGTCTTTCCCCTCTCTCTCTACCGTCTTTGGAGAGCTCTTCTTTCTTCTTTTGGAAGTATCTTTAGTCAGAACACACAGAATATTAATTCGCTGCATAAGACTAAAGCTGTTTAACTTGGAAAATCGCTAAACGTTTGAAATTACTTTCGAATTTGGGCACGTGACTAGGAGTGCACGTAACATAGACGGCAAATCTCACGACATCCTATTACGAGCAGAAGAGGAGCTTTCAGCGCGAAGCTTTTTAGAGGGATTTTGCGCACGTGAAGTGACTGTTTTCGATCTGATATTCCCCGTAACAGTGGCAACTAAAGTGTTCCGAAGAAAGCGTCTATTCGGAGTAAATTTCCTTTTCAAGCCCCATGCTAACGCTCCTCCACTTTCAGCTCTGATCTTGGCTTGTTGGGTCTCGCGTAACAACTCCTCAGTTGCCAATCTAATTATATATAGAAAGTAATGCATTCTAAGGTATAGAGCTCTTTCCACAATCCCAAGTAGCACGCAGGTTTCCTGCGCGTTTCGAAGGCGTGTTTTAAGTTTCGAGCAGTATATTAGACGTCTTTTTAATGTATGTGCTACTTGGGAATATGAGGTATGTACTTGATATAGTTACCTTTCCAGCTCAGCATCCTTTTCAGAATCTTCACTCTGGGATATACTTGAATTACTGCTTCCGCTGCTTTCAGGTTCCGAAGCGGATCTTAGAATCGTATCTTTGGATTTGTCTGCCATGTTCTGACTAAAAAAAAATTGCATTGCTAGTTTAATGATAACGCATGATTGCATTCTTGTTGTAATGTGTGGAAAGTTTCTGAGTAAGAAACCAAAAAACACAATCTGTAAAATAAAAAAAGGCTTGTTGCCTTAGTGTTATAAGTTATTATTTGCAAGTCAGGAAGTACACTTAATATGTGGTTTGAGTGCCTCAATGACACAACTAATTACTTCACATTTATATGAACTTTACTGGTGGGTCATAACTTTCTAATTAAAAGCACAAGTTTAACGTATTTTCAGTACGATTACCCTAAATTTACGTCGAAGTTACTCCGGACGTGTTTTTTACTTTAGTTGATTAAATTGTTCTTTGATTTGATAATGACTTTGCCATCTAGCGGGAGCTTACGGCTTCTCTATTACAGTGGAACACGCTTTATTACATAGGCTCGGGACCGGACGATCTCTATGAATTTACGCGGAGTTTGAAATAAAATGGATTTGCCTTTTAGAAGGCTAAGAAACACGAAACGAAAGCAAATATCTTTACATCTAAAATATACTTGTATTATAAAGTTACTGGTCAAAGCTTTCGCTATTTCTTAGGAAAAAAGTTCATAATGGAAAATTTCGACTCGCTGGCTAAGTGATAGGTTGTGTGCTTCTTCCTCGACATCTTCACTTCCCGTTTCACAGCACGCTACTAAACATGGACTAAGTAACCTATGCGGCTCGTCAGCGATTAGGCGAAAGGTGAAAGGTCCGAGGCTAAAGGATTAAGCTCAGATATGAGTTTTTTCGAAGCCTTTCTGGGAATTTTGCGGCCTCCTGGTTTCACGAATTGTCCTTGCGATTGCCTATGAAATTAGCTGGAGTTACTTAGCATTTTTAAATGCCCACCGGGACTCAGTCTTTCTTTGAATTTAGGCGGTTTATGCGATAATGCGATATGAAATAAAACGAATCATCTCTCTACAGAATTAAATGGGAATAAAACGGGACCGTATATTCAGTATGAATTTAGGCGATTTATGAAATAATGCGATATGAAATTAAGTGGGTTCCACTGTAGTTCGAAAATCTTTTCCAACTGAAATCTTCTCCAGTAGGTAACACCACAGACTTCAGCCAACGTTGGTAAGGCTGTTCCGTACAATAAAACAAACAGTCTTGTTTTTGAAGCCATTGGGATTAATAGTGCAGTTGTTGACCGTTAATAAAACTGATCGCAATAAACGTAGAAAGGAACTCAAAATGGGATTCAAATGTACAGTATTCGTAAGAAAAAACGGCCCAACAAACCGCCCTATACTAGCGCCACGGCAATGCGCGAGCATGTCCCACTTTATCGTCTTTCGAACGTTTGTGACCCGCGAGGCTTCCTCTCAGTGGCGTGAGACGCTAGCATAGGGCGATTTGTTGGGCCTGTTTTTTCTTACGAATACTGTACATCTGAATCCTATTTTGAGTTCCCTTCTACGTGTTTTACTATCGGTTAACAACTACACTATTAATTCCAATGGCGTGAAAAACAAGTTTTCGTTTCAACAAAGTGCATTTGCACTTATTGCATTATTCATTCGTCACCATGCTTTTGGCTACGTAGGAAAATATGAATCGCACGTTAGCGAGAAGTAGACCAAAGTCTCTTTGCATAAGGCTGTGTTGGTGGTAACACAGAAAAGTATTATGAACACTTAAAGGGCAATGGACACCAAAAACGCATATAGAGTTTTTGATGGATTCTTATAATACACATTTTTCTAAGAAAGAGGAATTTTGTTTTGATTTTTTCTGAGCAGTTGTTCCGGAGTTATTTAATTACAAAGTTTTGGCATTTTCCCGCCACGAGAACCGCGACGTCATCAGCGTCAGAAGCGGCGCATGGCGCTTTGCTTATACATTGCTGCTGTGTGAATCTTATCGTGTTTTGGTAGTTTTAGTGCAGAAAAATGACAAGTGAGCTGCCACAAACGGCAAATAAACGTAGCCAGAACTATTGTGTTGCTTACGGTTGTAAAAATAACAGGAGTTCGGGTGTAGGGATGTATAATTTCCCAAAAGATGAACAAAGAAGATGGCAATGGATTTTGCAAGTACAAAGGACTAGCGCGGATTTTGTGGACCCCAAAAATACTGGGGCACGTCTCTGTGCTGAACATTTCACCGAAGATCAGTTTGGTAGTAGTGTGGATCGACGAATAGCAATGGGATTTCGGAAAAAAGAAAGTGGACGGACGTTGGTGTCTACAGCTATCCCTACGAAGTTTGACAGGCCGGCTACTGTGCCTGGGCAGCGTACCACACCGAAACCTCGAAAAACCACTGCTATTGAGAAGAGAGAACGTCATAACGTAAATATATCTGTATATTTCTAGACCATATAGAATAATATCGTCCATGCTCTAGATTATACAAGAGTTACTGCGTCAAAGCGAAAGAAATTCTGACCCAGCAGTTCCCGTAAGCATTTGTACCTTAAGACTCTGCGGCTGCCCCAGTTTTACCCGAATCGAAAGCCGTAATTAATATAGAGTCGTTTTGCGAATGCAAGCTGGAAACCATGGAAGAAGTGACTTTGACAAGAGCAAACATGCAAGACTTCTCTTGTCAATTTTCCGGTGTTGAAACGGAAGACTTTTCTTTCCAGTTCCCCAATACGACGACACAAGACTTCTCTTGTCAGTTTCCGGAGGACGGGCTACTTTTGCCGGTAAACGGACACCGATTAATACGAATATTCTGATTGGGACAAAATTTTCAGGAAAGGACTCGTTTTATCAAAAGCAGTACCTTTCTTCGATACATTTGAATAGTACCCTGAGCGAACAGAATAATTACTTTGCCGGGGATGAAGATTTTGAGCCCAGCGAAGAATATGAGGACACGGAATCCGACATATCACTGGTGAAGGAGTAAGTTACATTAATCCACAAAAAAAAATTACGAAAACATTTCCTAGGAAACAAGCGTACTGTACAATTCCACCTTTGGATCAGAGACACAAGGAGCGAAAATTTATTGTTTTTGAGAGTCAGTTGCGAACTCTGTTTGATCTATGTATGTATTGCCGAACAAGAAATACAAATATCGATCTGAAGCTTATAGGTAGCTGCCTCCTGGTTACGCAGAATTGCTTTGATTGCAAACATACTTGGTAATTATCCTTCTTCATATGCACAAGTGTGGTAACCTGACATACGTTAGGTCGTGGAAGTCCCAACCTTATATTCGGAGAGAACCAGTAGGAAATATTCTGCTCTCTGCAGGTATTCTCACTTCTGGTCTGTCACCGAAGAAAGTTGTTCGCATGATGGAAGCAAATGGCTTGTGCGGGATCACGCTACGCACTTACACTCGGCACCAATCGAAGATTCTTTTTCCAACCGTTGAAAAGGTATGGTGCGAAGAGCAGCAGGATCTGCTCTACAAGCTCAAAATGGAGGACGCTAAAGTTGTTCTGGGAGGCGATGGTAGGGCTGATAGTCCCGGCCACTCAGCTAAGTACATGGCCTACACTGCGATGGACCTTGGCCAGAATAAAATGTTAGACGTCCAGATTGTACAGGTAAAATGGCGCATTTTATTAGTAAAAGTTTTAAATTTACCGTAAATTAAGTGTAATGAGCCAGACGTCGGCAACAGTAGCCGCATGGAACAGAAGGGCCTGGAACGCAGCTTGGAATTTCTCAACAATGAGGGAATAGATATTGTGCGTTTGGTGACCGATCGCCATCCACAAGTGACGAACTTCGTGCGTGAGCAATGGCCTCACGTAGCTCACAATTTTGACATTTGGCACGTCGCAAAAGGTAAAAATGCTGTAGTGAAGTGCTTGTTATTCTATTGCTATAATTAGGCCTGTAGAAGAAGCTCCATAAGCTGGCGATGGACAAGAAGTATTCGTCGATTACTGGGTGGATTAAATCCATAATAAACCACCTGTACTGGTCCGCTTCTTCAACAAATGACGACGAAGGCACAGTGGTAAAAGCCAAGTGGATGTCGGTGGTAAACCACATCGCCAATATCCATGTCGGTCACCCAAGCGAACTCTTTCCAACATGTCTTCACGGAGATTTTACTGACGTGTGCCCACCTGGAGTGAAGAAAGCCTGGGTTACTCTTGGTAAGACTTTTCAAAATCGTAGGAGAATTATTGTTGTCAATCTTACTGTAGAAGTGGCAAACTAAGTGCAGACGGTTCTGTGGAATGAAAGGCTACTAAAAGACGTCGAGAAGCTTGCGACTGGTCCCCAGACTTCGTCGGTCGAATGCTTTAACAGTCTCATAAATCAGTTTGCACCGAAGTCTTACCATTTCTCATACTTGGGAATGTATGCTCAGTAAGACTTGTTTAGATCTACTTTTTATTATTTTTACCATTTGGTAATACTAATTTGTGTTTAAACTTTTTACTTTTCTAGCTTGAAGATTGCAGCATTACATTACAATGAAAACGCAAACCGGAATGTAGCCCTGGACGCTAACGGCGAAGAGCGCTTCTCCATACATTTCCCGAAAGGAAGAAAAGGCGGCCATGTCGTCCGAGTAATAAAAGAAGCGGCGTCATTTGGTGAATTCCGATTTTCCCCCAATAGCTTGTTCTAACAATTTTCTGTAGAATACCTACACACGATCATGGATCAGGTATTTGCGTTAATGGAAAGGCAAGAAGACGAAAGCCTGGAGTTTTTCTGTGATACCAATCCATTGGGAGGAAGACCGCGAGTTCTTCCACCAGTCTGCAGCACATATGAGCATCCGGACAAGCAGAAAGAAGTTGAAGAAAAAATTACACGATTTAAAGAAACGAAGATGACTAATTAGAAATAAAAGGCTTTAGCTTTTAGAACGTCCTTTTTTCTTTTATTTCTCTTAAGTGTCTTGGAATCAACTTTCGGAAACGTTGTTAGCCCTGAAAAGGGCTGTTTGTTAGCGAAAGGTTAGACTGCCATTAAGCGTCAGGCACCCACTCCGAATACCCTGCATATTGTCCGGTTGGGTGGAAACATGCTTTTGATATGGTTTTCTACACATGCAGGTAACGGTTTCCTCACCCTAGCTCCCAAAACGTCATACACGTGCGCGGTGACAGCACGGTATGCACAAAACCTGTTCCTCCTGTAATAAACACTTCTACGATTGCATAGGAATCTTCGAATTATGACATACCAGTTAGGATCTACTTCGTCAGGAATTTACGTTTGGCAGAAAAGTAGTTCAGAATGATTTCGTGCTGTTTGACGGAGGCTACAGATAAAGGACGTGCAAGCTACGGAAAACAGACGGAATTCCTCAAATATGAGAAATGTAAGTAGCCTACTCAAAATTGATACCGAGAACGGAAGATGTTAAAAATTCTGCCATAATTAATTGTGACGCACTTCATATAAGCCCCTCAGGCTTGATAACGATGATTCGTAACACTAAAAATTCGTAACAGGCCATCTTTCTCCGCCCTTCTTTAAACCTCGACTATTTGTAACACTGGCAATTCGTAACGCTAAAAAGTCGCAACACATAACAAACGTGCGTTAATTCCGTTACCTGTACTATTATTATAGCCCTGTGATCCCAAGAATTACTAAGAGAAGTTTGGTTGTTTAATTTAGCATGCTGTATTAATTGCACATAATTGATGACATGCTAAGCACGCACTTGAGTTTTAATTTAAAAGATTGTGGAACCTTTGAATAAACACGCTGACCTTGGGATTCTTTCCATGGAATAGGAATGTCTTATCTGAAGGTTTGTAGCCATTGACATCGCTGTTCCTTTTGCTTCGAGACTGTTCGAATAGCAGAGCTCATGAGCTCACGTCAATAATCACAACGCGATGTTTCAGTACGTTAAAAAGAATCTGCCTCTTCTCAATTACGCATCTCAAGTTCATGGTCATCAAGATAGTTGTCGCATGCGACTTACATTTACATGAGAAGCTATAAAGAGAGGAGGATTCCGGCTTTGACTTTTAAACTCCTCTGAAACTTGTGAACATTTTTGGTAGTATTTGTGATTGATCAAGTTAAGCAATCTTTCAAAAAATGGTAACACAATTTACCCATACTGCGTTAATAAGGAAAATAATCGTAGGTTTGTTCTAGAGACTCGGTTTGTTCTACCTTGTGATATTTTTCGCCTTCATTGGGGAGATCTTTTGCAGTCAAAATCTGGACGGAAAGACGGAAAATGACATAAATGCTTATTATTATGTGCCCAGTGTACGAAAAGAGCAGATTGTACATTGGTATCGAAGTATGTACCGGAAGAAAAAGGCTTCTCGGCGACAAAACAGCGATCCTTGTCCTGGCCTTGGAGTTGAAATACGAAATTCTTGCGTTTTCTGTCACCAAGAAAGAGTTCCTTGGCAATATTCACGGAGAAATAATTGCAAACCTGGTTGCTACCCGTTGACAGTCACCGATTGCTTCTGCTGCAGAAAATCTCCGCTTCCGAATCAGCGCAACAATGTTTCTTAAAAAGAACCAAACAAATATTCATGGAGGTCGGGGAAGGCGCATTTCCAAACTTCGTTAATTTAAAATGTATTTTATTCATACTTACTACTCGTCTTTTTGTCGGTCGCGTCCTGTATCACCTAGCTTTCCTGTTACTTCCAACTCAACATATAGTGCATGTATATCGCTTTCCATTTACAGCGCAAAAAGATTTCTCGTAAAGAATGCAATACACCGCTTTTTATTTTGTATTTCGTTAAACTGGAATTACATTAATTAACGTGGCAAGCTATAATCGAAAGACATGCATAGCACGTTATTGTGATCGGTAGGTTAACCGAATGTGAGGTTATCCATACCTTAACCAGATCGCTGAACATATAACGGCATATGAAAAACTGAAATAGGGACCTGGTACTTCACACGGCCATACCCCT
Source organism: Triops cancriformis (assembly GCA_020615345.1). Classification (NCBI taxonomy): domain Eukaryota; kingdom Metazoa; phylum Arthropoda; class Branchiopoda; order Notostraca; family Triopsidae; genus Triops; species Triops cancriformis. Next base: position 40,803 of record JAHZNP010000191.1, on the reverse strand, counting down.
GATCTTTTGACAAAACCTGTACGCTTTACAAATATGTGAGTTATGTTCCAAATGACGAGAGCCGTTTTTTATGGAAGTAAGGCCACGCAACTAAGCTCGCTAGTGAAATAAAAGTATTTTATATGTAGCATTAAGTGCTACACAGGCTTCCGCAGAGCGAATTTTCAGCGTAGGTGGAAAATTTGTATTGCCTGTGAAGGGCATGTTTTTCCATAACGTCTTTGAGATGGTAGTTTTTCCAAAGTAATAAATAACGGAAAATATGCAGACTGAAAGGTCGTAATCACTATATTTGTTCCCAACTTCCTCGGACCCGTGATACAATCTTCGCCTCATTTTTTGTTTCGTTTATGCTTCGTTTGCACAATAACGAATGTTCGCTCCCTGCAAGCGAGACTGCAGATCCGGGTATTCGCTACCCGTCCTAGCTAGCGGCTAAGTCGTTTTCTGCTAGGTCTTAAAGGTTCATTGCTGTGTGCGTTGTATCAAGTTGTGTTTGTATTAGGCCCAGGACTTCAACAATGGCCAACACATTATGGCCAACACATTCTTGTAACTATTCGTGATAAGGAATTTGATATTTCCTTTTCCTCGGTCGGTGCTAACGATGTTGTCAGCTTGAAGCCCGCTATTGCGTATTTGAAAATGTCTTTCCATTCCAATTTATCTGCCGTATTTTTATTCCAATGTTTTTTACACGTTCTGCATTGGTCTTTTGGAAAAAAAAGACCCACTGTACTCACGAGAAGATATAAAAATATATATGTGTGAAACAGTACATTACAAAATCTTTTCCATTTCCACATACTTAGGATGATGTGGTTTTCGTAATAGGTCTTCACTTTTGGTCGTTTTTGGGGGGTCGAAATTTGAAAAATAGTAATATTAAAGGTCTAATTTGGGTTTTAAATTATACACAAATTTAGTCTTTTATTTTTTGGGAAATGAGAGCTAATGTGCCCTCATTAATGGCATTTCTATAACACCAATTTGAATTTTAGATTTTACCGATTTTGGTGGTCCTAAATATACCTTTCCTAGGACTGTACTTACCATAAAAAATTTGAGTATTTAAAAACGCGCTCATCTGGTTCTCCCACATTAAGGTATTTTTTCCGACCTATAATGGGACGGATTTTTTAACAGTGTGATTGAGCCTGGACGCAGCCAAGGTGCTGCTGACGGCGCAACAATAAATTTGACAATAATCCGCAATGATCCTATAATAGGTATTGTTAGTGCTTCCAACAAAACCCTCTCAGTTTGTTAACATTGATTGAAACTTTGGCATATAGCATAAAGACCTCGAGAGCGTTGGTATTGATCATGACCCCACGCACACATTTCTGTTCACGTCTGGTTTTCCCCGCGGTCTTGCTGTGCTTCGATCCGTAGTGGGAGATGTTCCCAACTCCTCAGTTACATCAGTTACGCCGTGCTACCTTCACTGGAAAACGACAAATCTGCATTAAAGTCTTCGTTGTGCTAATATTGAACGGCGTATCTCCTTAAACTCGTTCATTATATTCTAGATGTACACTTAGATAATTCTGCATTATTCTTTACACGATATTTCGCGGAATAATGAGGATACGACAGACGGAGCTATAGAGGTGAGTGAAACAATTACATAAACATGTGTATCTTTAAATAACACATTTTTTTAAAAAACTGAACATCCACATCATTCATTTGATGCTGTTTCGGAGCGCCAATGCCCTGTACAACATAAGGATTAAGTGCTAACTCATGATTGTGTTCATTGTGAAAGAAGTAACTTCATTTATCAACACAGGTTTTAATAACAGTCCAACGCGGATTGGCCCCCTGCGCTCGACGCTGAAATCTATCGTTAGTGGTAGACCGTTTACAGAAAAAGGCAAAAACAATTTTAGTGGTTTAGATATAGCTTACACAAGGCAAACGTTCACATTTCTCGTTTATTCCTAAATACACTATGACGACCCACAACATGTACACTGTTAGCAACTTGATCAGTAAACTGGAACTTGGATGAATGCAGTCCAACATTTTGTCAAATTTAATGTCTTCAAGCAACTTTTTTTCAAAGCTCACCAGCATAAGCGCCCCTGAGAGCGTTCATTCGGTCTATCTCTCAAACGATTCTTGATTAACTTCATTTTGCTACACACACGTTCACAAGAACTGTGTGCGAACGACGAAGTCAGTACGTATTCGTAAACCGTAAAGAGATTTGAGTAAGTGGCCATATACATGTTGAAGCGGAACATAACCTTGTGCACTCACGAGATACATAAAGTGCAGGTACCTTAACGTCTCTCCGTTGGTACACTTCTCCCAGTCACACTAGCAGTTTGCTGGAAGTGTTCGTCGCATCCCTCCGATTCATTAAAATCATCCGTGTAACCTTCGGAAAACAATTTGGTAGCACGCCCTTGTGCCCTGTCGCCAAAGTCTGCAGCGTAAGTGCCATTTTGTGCCTGGTGATCGTTTTCGTTAGTCAGAAGTGAGACAAGTGAAAGAATAAAGTGACGAAAAGCTGGTGAGTTCCTTTCCGAGTTTTTCCGCACTGACACACGCTTGCTTGGAATTTTTTTGCAAACTGGCTAAGGGAACAATACTAGGATTTTTGGCAATCTCTGAAAACTGACGCGAATCTAAAAGCCTAGTGTCGGTTACTATATCCATATTATTGGTAAACCAATCATTCAAATGTGTAATTATCTGGTTCACTATTGCCTTAAACACATAGACCCGAAAACACGGCACAGGATCACAAGGCCTTTCGCAGACAAGGTTCTCCCCTCGCATTCATTTCTTTCTGGAAGTGCTCACCTCTCTCAGCTCTGTCGGAACTTGTAATTTTTAATTGGTTTCTACAGTCTTCTCCATTCTTCGGTTCACGGAGCCAGCAAAGTTGGTGGCTGCGTTCTTTTCGCGTCTTCAATCATCAAGTAAGCTGTAAGAATATCGTGACCTTTGGTTTGAAAATATCTCGAAACGGGACCGAAAATGGAAAAGATTTCTACAAAAACATGTGCCACAAATATTGTCTTAAAGCAGTTCAGGCCAACAGATAAAGCTTCTTCTTCAAACGCGAAATTCCCGTCATTTTTTTCAGAATTTGTTAGTTCCAGGAGAACGGCCAATATGACACGAAAAAAGCTTCCAGACTCATCGAAGATTTTTTGCACAGCTTTCTCTCGAGCCCACCAATGTGTATGACCTAAGGCCTGTATTTTCTTCAGGTCATCCTGGCACCTGGCCAAAATGTGTGCCCAGTTCTTTCCAGACATCTGTCCTTTTACAAGACTCAGCAATAATAAATTGTATTAGCCTGTTAAGCAAAGCAAAGAACTTTTTTGCATCAGCTGGCTCACAAGATTCAATGATTCACGGGTTAAGCATATGGTAACGGAACCACACTTTCACAGCGTTTGAGGCCTCTTTACTAATCTGCGCCTTTATGTCATGAAACTCGCTCCGCATGGTGGTAGCACCACTAAAAGACATACCAATGATATTCGTCACTTTCAAGCCATACTGTAAAAAAGTAGTTTTGTAGCAGCTTCGGCATATTGTCATTTGTACTACCTCTTACATCCAAAAGGGCTAAAACCCTCTCCTCTACACGCTCGTTTGACACAAAACGAACCATTAATATTCTTTGATTTTTCGTACTGGAGTCTAAATTTCTTCTCACCTATCCGCCGCATTATCTTTAATCTTAAATCAGCCAACATCGCTTGTATTATTTTACTTACAATTGTCTTGGATAGGAAAGTCACTAGATGCCCTCTCCCACGACTTGCAGACTCATTTCTTGACATACCTGCTAGCCTACGATTTTCGCTCGACTCGATATACTTCTGCAAGACACCGTCGAAAACAGACAACAATTTTACAGTCTCAAGAAAATTCCCATGGTCTATCGAAATATCATTAAAGTTGTAAAGGGATTCGTTGGTCCCGTGACTTCTAAAGTATAGTCCCTGCTTACCCAGATGTTTTACACCTTCGAACAATCGATATAAAACATCAATGTTTCTTTGAATCTGACTGGCTCTTAAGTTACTGTAATCGTTGCTTATAAGAGTATCAATAGCTCGGTTCTGTTTGTGCTCTACGAAAGCTGCAACACTGTCCCGATGGATTTGGGAATTTTCATGACGCCCGACGTTCTGGTAAGCACGTTGAAAGTACGTGCATCCAGTGGTGAAGTTGGAAGTATTAGGAGAGAATACAGTGCATATACTACAATGGATTTTAGCCTCCCTATTTTCAAATTTGACTGTTAGCCACGACCTATGTGCTTGATCTCCGTTCGAAAGTTATGTGATAATACAATTTTCTTGGCGCATAAGACATAGAGTCTACCTCCGCAAATGACAATAGTTGATGGGATGGTTACTGACGAAAGCAAGCTTTTCGCCAACAGTAGAGTCGCTGGATAGAGCGAACTTGATGACTGCTTCATTCTCAGCAACACTTGACTCGTTAAGGAGTTGAGAGGTAGAAGACTGCAATCCAGAAGTTGCTGAAACAGAAAGATAAAAGAATTAAGCAACTTCGCTAAAAGACATGTCCGACTACTTCAGTAATTTTACCACTTTCAAGGTCGTCCAGAACTTTGGTGGGTAGATGGTCTTGGACGGGAGCGACGTTGATTTGGCAGGATGCTGGTATAGTGCAGTGTTTCTTAACCTTTTTTCCATGCGGACCCCCTAACTCGATCAAGAAAACACCCACGGACTCCCTCCTAGGAGACATTTAGAACCGAGTACCACACGCCAGATACCCTTATCAAGACACTGTTGAAAAGACAATTACATCTATCATAACGAGTATTTATTCAACTTTCGGGTACTTTTCGGTTATACCCCCCCTCGATTTTCTTTTTATACAAGCTTTCAGAATCCTGGTACTATGGTTTACATAGCGTTTCGTAATAACGAACGAAGAGTTTGATTGATACAAAGGGTTCTGAGGCACTATGAAGCACTATCCGCATTAGCCAATTAAAAACATACGGACTCCCAAGGCAGCCTCTGATCGCAATCTAAAGAATAGTTAGACTTCTTTACACTAGGTGGCGTCTATGTGAATGAAAATGCGCCGCGGGAACGCCAACGATTTGAAAAGCACGCTGCGCAGTGCCCTGAAGCGTATGACTTTCCTTTCATATGTTAACTAACTACGCGTGATGTCTCATTCCGCGTTATGGCTTTTAGGTCGCTCAGCCTTCGCTAGTATCTAATAGAGGATTAGATATCACGTCACCCTCCAAAATTTCGAGTTAGGAAGATACAAAGCGTTAAGTAAAATATCATCGGACTTTTCGCCCCGAGCTTTATATCTTAGCGACAAGATCTGTATTACGTGTATGTCTATCCGAGATAGTTTACGTTCGTCACATACTGAACACGTATTCTGTCATTGATTGACGTGTGCAGACTAATGGATTTTTCGGCGTGTGGAAGCAATATAAGGGTCTCTGATGGGTCTGGTAGTCTTGAAGGTGTCAAAAAGAAAGAGAAAAAAATTATTAAGATCTCAAAGGTCGTGTCTACATACATTCTTTCCCATTTGTGTGGCTGTTCAGATCTTGGGCGTCTGCAGAGAACTTTCTATTTATCGTCTTGATTTGCTCCCATGATAGATGGGTTCCGAGGATTTTAGGCGCAAGGAAAAAGGGACTCGACCATCTTGGAAGACACTTAATCTTTCTTTCTAGGGGTTTTAACTTCACTTTGGCGACTGTCGTCCGGTTTTGTGGCTTTTAACCAGTTAAGGGGAAAATATGATCTTTTCACTACGCCCAATTGATGACTTAAAGATCCTCGCCACTTGTGAAATAGCTTTTAATTTGTCTACGAAAACAAAAAGAAAAATAACGTTCATGGAAGAAAAGAAACGGAAAGACAAAAAAATACGTAACGCAGTGGCGTAGTCATGTTGTTTTCATTGACGGACTAATGACTTCCACAGCTGACCAACGTTTCCTGCAGCTCACTTTTTTAGCTTAAGCAGATGCAACATCGCTTAGGGGGAAGCCAACGCATTTGAAGCTGACGCGATTCCCTCATTGCGATTATCATCTTCTGCAGCCCGTACATTAAAAATAGAGAGGCAGAGAAAGAACCCAACAATGACGGTCCCAAATGTGGCAAGACAGACTAAAACTGACCCTCAGTGGGGATTTAATACCGAACCATAATAGCTTAATGACATTGTTCCTTGAAAGAACTTAGTCATATTGTACGAATGTCAAAGAAAATCTGTTTACTTCCCCCCTTGCATGATCCATACACAAGACCTAATCCGATAGCGTTCCACCAAGGTACTAATAATAATCTTGTCGGCTAAATTACAGACCAAGCGGATGGTAATGTACAGTTGGGTGCAAAAACACAAGACAGCGGACAGCGCGCTTAATGGCACCTGCATACCTAGGCGTCGTCGAGCGCGGGTTGTGCTGGAACGGCCGCAGAGCCATGCTAGATGCAGAGCGAGCGACACTCTACAGTACAGTATACATAAAAAGAACGGACCCAACAACCTGAAGTTTGTCACCGTGAAGAAACCTTACTGTGGGTCACAAACGTTCAGAGGACAGAGTGGGACCCCGCTCACGCAAATGCCGTGTCATTAGTTTAGGGAGTTTGGATGGGGCCGATTTTGTAATTAGTAACTAATCTTACGGGGCTCGTCAAAATGCTCGGTATCAAGCAAACACACTACACAGGTCCACTATAAAAAATCTCCATAAGAGAGGAGCTTGGTAAGCTGGGCAAGGCAGACGTCCTCCAGGTACACGACACATTTGGATAAGAATGGAAGCTTTCGTAGTGCCGTCTTGCGTGTTTGTTCAAACTCTGAATTAAACACTCCTAGTCCTCTCGCTCGCGCAGTTGCCGTGGTAGTTTGCATTAGACCGCTTGCTTGGCTTAATCTTTCTGATAGGGACTGTGCGGTACAGTCTACTACGGTACAGTGAGTACCACAGCTTTTGCACCGACAGTTTTAACACGAATCGTTGGCAATTGATGGCTCATTTGCGTGTTCCTTTCTTTTTCTCGTTGTTAATGGCTGAGGAATGATCGTCCTTCACCATAGCTTACAGCAAGCAGAACAAAACCTATTGTTACTCATTAGCCCACCAACAACGTTCAAAGGAGTGGTAGCGTGCGGACAACTAATTCCCTGGCGTTGATAGGAATAGAACAACCTCTCCTTGTTGGCTCGAAGCAAACCCTCTCCCCTTTAGGCTTTAACCCGCTCGTGATGAAATTTGTTGGGGTAAATGCAAAGCGGAAGAAGAGGAATAGATAGCACAGGTGAGAGATGCCTATCCGTTGTGTGGGTTGGGAACGAAAACCTCATTTGCGGGATTTTACTGTACACACTGGAGAAGGTTTAGAGCGAACGATTTCCTATTCTCCCGTGGCTTGAAATATGCAGTAATTAATCATTTACTCTCGTCAAGTGCGCGTTGGCAGCGATCTTCCACCGGAGATTAGCTCAATTACTACTTTGGGAATCCTGATTTGCATACATGTACACCTGTGTGGTCAAGCCTCCTTACACTGGCGCGAAGTTATGACATACTACAAGATATAGTACCAGGTTATCTGTACTCCAGGATGTAGTACATTGTCCAGTGTTGCTTGAGTGTAATTACAGGACCTAGGAAAGGAAAGATTAGAACTTACTAGACGTGTTTCGACTCCCCTTAAGCTAGTCATGTGTGCAACCTACTGGCAGTTATGCTAAAAAGTTGTGTTGGACTAGTCAAGTCAAGTTGTGGTCAGCAGTTTTTGCGTTAAATGAACCTCCCATCACAACATTCACCATCTGGGGAGCTTCCAAACTCATAACGACAGAGTTGCACGTCGTTTTTTGGCTCAGCCCCAACAAGTTTTTAATCACGTTTTCTTCAAGTTGCAAACCTGATCTATCTCATATTATTTTTGTTGTAGACTCGTAGAATTCGTTCAATTAGTGACTTGGTTATATTGCTCATTAAGCGTATTAGAAGCGGGTCACACCATTTCAGTTGTGCCAAAAAGTCCCTGGAACATGTTCGTGACAAAAAGGCCTGCACGTTGAGGCTAAAACTGAACAGACGAACGAATGTGTACGTATCGTGAAATCAAGAATCGAACGTGCACGTTTCAGATGTGCCCTGATACTTCGGTCAAGAAATTGATCCTATTCTAAAGGCGTGGCGCTTTACGTAACAATGAAATCTCTCACCGCGGGAACAGTGTGGCCTGTGTGAACGAACTTTTCTCTGCTACTGTCGATGTCCGGATGGAAAGGTGCAAAGTGAAATCAGGAAAATGGGGGTTACGTCTTTCTTACGCACAGTTACCTTGTAATTGAATACCGATACTAATGATATACCATAATCGGGAAAATCTTCGATTGTGTTCTAACTTGACCTAAGGTTCTGTGACAGCCCGACGTAAAATTGAGTCATACATTTGTAGAATGTCTTTTAATGTAGACCTGTCTTATTTGCGTTTTATTCCAACTCGCATCCAAAAGACTTCGGACTTACCGGACAAAAAGTGTCTTACACCCGGGTTCCTTACGTGCCTAAGCATGTTTCGTTGTACAAGACCATAAGCTAAAGGCTCGTAGTGGTGTCTCCTACAACTGGGTCTCTTCTAACTGCTTGTTAATATGGAATTATGAACAAAAGTCGGCTTTTACAAACGGTTTTCTCTTATGCGCAGGACCTATAACCTGTCATGTAATGTACAATAGCTATTTTACTAGAAAACTTCCCGTACCCAAGCAGTGTGAAAAAATACTATTGTACTGTACATTACAAGCAGTTCTCTCATATGCAGGAGGTTTTTCCATTCGAACACACCAGTACACTGGCTACCTTCAATTCGCATCCGGTTATTTTCAATTCGCGATATTGCTCGAATCTGTCGTATTTGAGGGTCTGGCTGTCTCTTACATCCGAGTCGCTAAAAACCAGATTCAACCGTATTTACAAGAACACTTGAAACCGCTATGCTTCAGGTTAAGTTTTTCAAAAGAATGTCAGCAAATTTCTGTGTTTACTTCCGTTCATTTGTTACCTCTGTAACAATTAATTTTTGATACTTTTTATTCTTGGTTAACTATACACATATTGTCACGCAAGCGCCGTGTGTACAGAAGATTGCCACATAATTAAGGTCCCCCACTATACATCAAAGAAAATGTTCGTTGTTGCAAGTTTAAGACGGGTGTGAAAGACCGGAATGTAAAGAATACCACATATCAAAGCACTATGATCAGCTATATAAATGGTCTTTAGTAACAAAACCAAACTTACGCGAAACCTGATATAGGAGACTTTTATTTCTCTTACATCTCTGACGTCGTGTCCTCACTCCACTTTGTTTACCAAATTACGCATCATTTCTATATTTTCCCTAATGCACAGAACACTAAGCCCTAGAGCGAAGGGTAAATGGCTTGGCTTCATTACGTTGTTAAAAACGCGACGATAGAATCCCCGAATAAATAGTTGTACAAAGTAAAGCAAGAAACAAATGTGTGTGTTACTTTTCTTGAACCAACTGTCCCATTCGAACCACCAGTGAACCCAAATCTGTTAATTTCGCCCAAACAATGTCGAAATATACAAATCGGACAAGCCCTCTTGAGAAAGAGTTCGATCAACTCACGTAAAATAGAGGGCCCATCTTCCTCGTAAGAAGAACCCCATCCCAATTTGTCTTACACGGGATCCGCGAGCACCCAAGTTGCCCAGGACATTCTTGTGTCTTTCTCAAAGGAGGGATGAGCAAAATTCTTCAGAAAGTTGGCAACGGTTCCTTGGGAGCGGTATATATGTATAAATGGTTTCGTTTTCTCGGTGTCTTGTACTGTGTACTTGTGTGTTTGTGAAAAGGGGGGTTGAGCGTACACCCCCGAAAGACTCTTTACAAAACCCCACGGTCCCGGGCCATTGGGGCCAAAGTTGCAAGGAAGGAATCTTCGTTCTTGGTTTCCCAGCTCATCTTCTTCTTGTTCCTTCTGTTGCTTCTTCTGGGTTCTTGCTGGTCCGGGTAGGCCCCTAGGGAGAAAAGGGGCTCCCCAAATGTTCCATTCGTTAAAAAGGGTCCCTCCCATAATGCTTTGGCACTTCTTCGTTTACGGGGGATCACATGGGGCAGCCCAAACCAGAAGTGCGTCAGTCTGTTTGAGAGAGTTGTACCCTGCAAACGGAAGGTGATTGTTGTGACTACGTGGATGTTCCATGTGTTATGTGAATACTCGTTGTGTTGGTGTAGGGACGGAAGTGTTGAAAAAATATATTTCCTATCCTTGCGAAACCAAAGATTAATCCAGGACTAACCAACTGCAAGGAACATACGGCTAATTAAGCACGCCTCGCGTGCGTTTTTCATTGTTCGCATTTTTGGAGAAAGCCGTGCGAACGTAGTAGCCAAACTCAAATTGGTAATAACAAAACGAAAGCTTTCTTTGCAAAACAACGTGGGGAGAGCGTGACGAATCTCGTTAGCACTTGTCATGTGATTTATTTTTTGTGTGCTTCACGGCGCCTTTAATAGAACGATGGTCGTTTTTCTGGTCTAGTTTGAATCCTGGAGGGTTACTTTCGGTTTTTACTTTTACTATTTCAGTTCTTTGCAAAGTCGGTATGTTCTGTATCGAAATATGGAAAAGCTTCTCGACCGAAAGTAAAGGCTGAAAAACGACGTAAGGCTTAATAAGCGTGTCAACCTTTTTTGCTATTGTTTCACGAATGAAAAACTGGACTTTTGAAGACTTAACTGATCGAAAATGTGTCACTTTGTAAGCAAAAAGAAGAAACATTCCATGCTGTGCAAAAAGCAGTAAAATTTTCCGAGTTCCAAATGTTGGACTGTTTTACGCTGTTCAGAGGGGGGAAGATGCGGGTGTAAGGCCACGAGTGTGGCCCATACTTAATGATTTTTTGGCGGATCTTTGAAGACGAACAAGACGAAAAAGGGGGAGCGCGTTAATGAGGAACGAAAAGCGGAACACTTTCAGAAACTTTTGAAGGGCAAAAAGCTAGTTTGGCGCTACTCAACATTGGAAAGTTTTTAAAGTGGGGGGTTGGGGGGTAAAGGAACGTCGGTGGGGGGTGCAGTTCATCGGGTTCTTCTTCGCGCTCCGCGTTGTAACGTACTGTGTAGCATAGTACAGCAACTTCCCTTCCTAGAAACTGGCGGGAATGTGGGGAATTATAGGGAAACGAAGTAAGGACGTCCGCTTCTCGCATTTCACGTCCTTTTCCCCTTTGACTATTACAACAAGCCTAAACTTAGTTGGCCAAAGCACCAAGAACGTAAACAACATGTTACAAGCGCAGTAAAATCAAAGTAAACCTTTTTCATAGCTCGATAGCTTCTCTTATATAACGACCCAGCAGAGGGAAAACATAGTAAAAGTTTGACAAACGTATTAGCCCCTTTTATTAGTTCAAAAATTCATCTTGTAAAGTCATAAGACACATATTTCAGTTCTTTCTTTAAAAAAACGGGATAAAATTCAGTGTGAAACAGACTTTAAAGGGTGTTCAGTAAAATCTGGTACTATCTACTGGGATACATCAAACCAACGTATCACAGTTTATTGAACACGATAACACTCCCTTGGTATAAGGACCAGTGTTGAGGAGGGGAGAGCGAATGCCGAAGTATCGTGCTATAACAAACCTCCTTAGAAACAGAAGAACTATCCGATAAATCCGAATTCGTTATACCGAGTATATTTTTTGCATGTCTACGCGTAGTTCGTAAAAAACGGTTCGTTGTAGTGATATTTTACCGTAATAATAACAACTGTGGGAAACCCTTGGAAAAATGTTCTCCTGAACCATAAGCAAGCAAGAAACTAGCAAGGTTTCTGGTTTCCTGCCTTCTAGCAAATTTGTCTATAAAGGTTGATTTTCCGTGCACATCCTGTTCGTTGATTTCTGATACTGTTTTAACGACTGTTCACTGGTTAATTGTACCACTGTTTTCCGCACACTTTTAAAAATTACCTTAAAAATGCATGTTCAGTATGTTTTCAAGGAGACTTATAAACCAAGCTAACGTGTGTTCATAATATTTGGATCGAAGATCCTTGATGTACACACACATGTACGGGCTGCCTAACGTACGGTATAGTACTAGCATGTTCCATTGTGTGGATCTGAATGGATTTTTTCCCCATGGCAAGAGAAGGGGGGCATCGGCCCTTGCTCTTTTTGCGCCAGCTTTTCACTGGTACATTACTGACGCAAAAAAGCCATGTGCTTTTCAAGCCGTGCCCCCTAATTCCTCCTTGTACTCCAGTTTTGCAGGACTCTGGGAGTTCTTCAGATTTTCTGTGTAGATTACTCTGGACTGCTCCGTGCTTCTTCTTCGGCAACCGGGGCGCCTTCCCAAAAAAGAAAGCAAAAAAAGAAGCAAAAGCGAAACGGTTACAGAACCAAAGAGCGCGTTGCTGACAAGCAAATGTAAACAAGTCCCGCGCTGGCCATTGCCAGCAAGTGTTAAAACTATGTCAATGCGTGGCTTTAAGAGCGGCCGTAATGTGTTTCAGTTTTTTACTTTCTATTTTTTTGTGTTGAGAATATTTTTAAAAAATTTAATTCCCTTGCGATATTTATTAAGGGGAGGGGGTCATATGAGCTCAAAAATAGGTCAGCTTGTAAAACATTCTACGGGTGAGGATCCCTGGAAGGGCGGTGGGTAGGGGGAGATGCTAGATGCTGTGGTCTTGTATATTATCTGGGGTAATTTGCATATTAAATCCTATAGTGAACTTCCCCAACATAGATGCATAATGAGTTTAGTTCCGAAACCATTGGTAGAAATCTGTTAAAGCGAACATTCCCCCCTATGTACAACAGAAAAGGGGTTTTGTCACTCTTGAAAATGTTGCCGTGGGATGGTACAAGTTTGAAAAGGGAACAAGAAGTAAAGAGGAAGGGGTTGGCTTGGCTATTGCTGCTGGTATGGTGTGATCTTCAACAATGGCATTCCAACAGACACGCGGGGTGATTTCAAAGCCAGGCAAAACTTGGCTCTGCCTAGATAACTAAGACAACCAGTTCTCCTGTCTCCCTTCCGAAATCCGATGGAATAACCCCTGAGAGAGAGAGAGAGGAAGAGGGAAAGAAGACAGTAACCAACAGCTCCGAGTCCGTAAAACTGTCCTTGTAAATTCTCCTTTTATCAACGCTAGCTTCCGTTTTTACCCCCCTCTCTTTTTTATGCGTATTGCTCTTTTTATGGAATTATACAGCAAATCGGAGGGGTGTGATAGCCCCCGATATGTTCAGCACATTCTTGAACTCAAAAAGTCCCAAATTTATTTGACGTGTGCTACAGTACCAGTTGAATAAAGAAATGAAACGAAGGCGTTGTATGGAGTTTTGGAATTTAATTCCCCCGTTTTTTTTTGGGGGGGGGGAGGAAAAACGACATAGTTGTATTAGGAGGAATAACGAGATGGTTTTGGAAGTCACGCTCTCTCACGGTTGTAATTTTTAGTGCAATGTCCGGATAAAGTTGACTGACCAGCAGCGGAATACTTTTCCCCCTTTGGAAATAGGTAAAAGGAATAAGAGAGCAGGAATTGTGGAAATCTGGAGTGCGAGTAAAATCGACTTCGGCAGTGGGTTTTGGTGGAGAAGGGAGTGATGGCTGTAGTAGTGGGTGAAGACTGAAAACCGGAGTGGAATTGGTCGTATTCGAGCTAGAGATACGCATTTTGTGGGTGTTTTATTGCGCACAGGCCAAACGATGCCTTGCTGGCCGCGATCGTGTTGTGGTTCCCGGCGTGAGGACAAGCAATCCACGCCGCTAATCAGCCCGCCGTTACACCTATTGCTCAAGGTAAGAAAAAACAGAGAAAACGAAGGAAATAAGTAGAAAGCTATAGTGGTTGTGTTGTGTCCTCTTCTCTTAGCGGAAAGGTAAGCTTATTGTGAGAACCGCAAGTATGTGTGGATTTCACAGGTCACTTCGGTGCCTGCATACTTAAACGACGACCAGAAAAAAAGGAGATTTGTTAACGTGTGTGGGATTTACGGCTTGGCCCTTGGTTAATAGTGGAATACGGGGATAGGCAAATGCTTTTTTCAAGATTACGCTCTGACTCGAGACCTTGAAGATGGAGAGAATGCATTCTTCCTCTGTGTTGGGTCTGTTTCCGCGTGAGATGGGATTTCACGTTACTAATTTGTTATTCTGTGGTCCTTCTTGCGTTAAAATATTAATAGAGGCGGCCCTCGCTTTACCATTGCCGCTTCACGAACTCTAAATTTACACAGACAGTCGTAAGTGGGGTAGACATTTGAACTGTCCTCGGTGTAGAAATTAAGCAAAAACGCCGGTTTCTGTACCTAAATACGCGAGAGTTGCGTGGTAAAGACTGTTGACGTGGAAAATGGAATGATTGATTTTTTACATTTTTGGGGGGTGCTGCATGGGTGAGTAACAATGAAAGTTGCCTGGAGGATGCGATCCGCGCTTTGCGAACTTTTATTATTACCCAAGGAGTGAGAGCGAACATGCGCACTGCTCCGTTCAGTAACCGTGAACGTTGCTACATTGTGTCATGGAAAAAGTAAATGTTATTGAAGAACAAAGTTTCCAGATAAAGAAACGCAGCTCCCGCAGTGCACACTTTGATTGTTACGTAAGTTAGCAAGTAAGAGTTAAAAAGTCGTAGCTATTTCTGTTCAGAACGAACGATATCTAACGCATTAGTAAGACACGCAACAATGAAAGGCCTTCTCATAAGAATGGAACTACTTCAGAGTGAACTTTTCATTGTTAAGTAATGGTGTTATATTTCGAAAAATTCTCCTTTTATCCTTTTTGTTAATACCTCGAACAGTTTTACGTTGAAGAAAGGTTATTGTTGAAATGCGTGACCTTCACAACTGTTTTCGTTTGCCTCACTGCTTATTATTTAATGGAAAAAGATAAAAATCACGCAAAAAATACAGGAGGTTGGTTTGGAATTCGGGAAATACCCGTTCAGGAAATTGTGGCATTCTCTGGAGGAGGAAATAATTTCCCGTACAAATTTTTGGAAAGACCAATCCTCCGTCCACGTCATTACAATTTTCACAGATTTTTTGCTATTCTTCTGGCAACGTTTCCCGCGACGTATCGCTATGTGCAATGGTGAGGAGACTTTCCGCAACGAATTCAACTGCTTTCTGAGATTGGTTCTTCGTCTTTATCTTTTGTAGGTCTTTTACAATAATGCTTATGTCATCATCTTCATTTTTGGAGTTTCTTGACAAGCGTAACAGCTCGTCCTTTTATAACTAGGAGCATTTCTTGTAGGTACGTAAATCGCAGTCCACAGTTGCCCCACCTTGGCCAACTGGAAATAAAGTCCTTGTTGTGTCTCTGCGGTTCTGCCAAAACGTTTCGCCACAGACACGAATCGCCGTATTGCCTTGGCCAGCTTTCCGCGGAACAAAAGCTGCTTGCCAATTTAGCTATTTTAGGTCTCTTTGAATTTCACTTCGCAGGACGTGTAAGCAATAGAGTGGAGACGAGTGTATGTTTGAGTGCCACTGTCGTGGAATAACGAACTTTGAAAGGGAAAAAGCGGCACAGGAAAAAGATCGCCAAAAGTTTTAGCGTCATTTGACACCGTCGTGATTGCGTGAACATACCGTAATGGAGTCGCGTGGCATTATTTGGGTACGTAAAACGAATCCCATTTCTGTTCGTTTGAGGGAACTAGAGAATGTGGCCACAAGGGGGGCTTGTTTGTTGATTCAAAACACACCTGAGTCTAAAAATGTGTGGACGCACATGCACATATGTGTGTAAGAATCTTCGCCTGTCAATGAGTGAAACTTTTCAGTGTTACGTTTGCCTTTCTTCGGTTCGTGTCTTTCGTACATATTTGCTGGCCTTCATGCCCAAAGGAAACTTGACATGAAACAACTGCCGCACAGTAACAAGGCCTGGATATATCTTTGTATCCTTTCATACTTTGTACAGTGAGCCAGCAAAAACTTTCGCTTCTCTCGAATCAAAAATAATAGTAACAATAAAATGTAAAAAAAAATTAAAAAGAATAAGTGAGATACCTACAACAAGTTTTCAGATTGCTCCAGAAGCACGTGTTAGGATGCAAATGAGTGGTGATAATAGCGGCATGGAGGAAAAAGTTTTTTTTTTAACTCCCCTGCGGTGTGATGAGAAGACTTGTTAAGCGGCTTTATTCATGCCGTTCACGAGAGTCGAAGTGGTTGTTTAAAAAAAGAAAACAAATCGGCGAAACCGTAAAAGCGAGGAAATGCGCTTTGCCTTGCATAGTTAATGAAGGGCGTCAACCAGAAGGTTACTATATAGTAGTCGCATTTTAGACGTATCACATTTTTCTCGCTTTCATAAGGAGTATTCTACGTTACCAAGAAGCTTGTGCATTTCTTACAGTATAGGGAACATGACCCTGTGCCTGTGGAAGGGATTATTAGCAAAATAAAAAATGTTTTCTACCAGTGAAATTTCCTAAAAAGACGTAAGAGCGAAAGAAAGACATGAAAGAGGAGAAAAGGGTCTTCACACTGTTAAAAAACGAGTTATGCTGATGTAAAGAATTAAAGCAACGTTTTATAAAGAGAAAAGGGGAGATTTAAAAGCTTATCACACACGTAGAAGAACAAGCTCGTTTTCCGGAGTATGAGGCCAAAAATATAAGAAAAAATATGAGTAATTTAACCACGCGTATATTGAGACATTCGTTGGGTGTGGCTTAACAAGTCGCCATAAGAATGGCATGCTGTCAAGCACTGTGACAAGTTCAAGGCTACTTTTGATTTACACATCTTGTGATTCCCAAAAAAGTCGCACAAAAGCTCAGTTGCGCCGAAAACGGCCAGTATTGTACTTTTTAAAAGGAAAATATTGTTCTCCTGTTAATGTTTTCGTCACAGAAATTGTGTGTGAAGGAGAAGCTTGTGTAAACAATGAACGAGATGCGTAAGAAGTTTTAGTAGCGATGGTGTTAATTTTTTTAATTTAGTCAAGTAAAAACTCTACCAAAATTGATGGGAAGCGTAACATTTCAACAGTGAAGATTTTGTTATCGGCAATTTTTTCTCTTACAGGCGGTTGCTTGTTGTGAAGAGAATCTTAGGCAATAATGGAAGAAGTTGTTTGTAGGGGAAGCTTACGATAATGCTGCATTCGATGAAAAAGTAAAAAAGTCCTGTAAGGGAAGGGCCCAGCATTTCGAGGGGTGGTGGTTAAAACACCCTATCCGCCCAGGGTACGGATGGGGGGGGGGGGGCTACAATGTTATAAATATGCAGACTCTTCATGTAGATGGAACAAGAATCACGTTTGCTGAAGAATGGACGGACTTCCTAACTTCAGTACATCGTTGAAGAGATTGCACTGTCTGCGCAACAAAGCGCAACTAATGTTCCAAGTTCTGTCCCCCCTCCCCCCCAAACAAAAAAAGTTCGTCATGTCATTTCCTCGATTCAAGTACAGCACATACGAACTCCGTGTACTTCCGCACCAAAGTTAGGGGATTTCCCCCCTGCAAAACGTCATCCAATTCAACCCAGCTTTACGACTCTGACCACGCAACAGTAACGTTTACTACTTCCTCCGCCCTTGGTGTCCATAAAACAAGTCGTTCCCCCCTCAATGGTCTTAACCTTGTGTGATTCATGACATATAGATACAGTACTACTTTGTATGTAACCTTGATTGCAAAGCAATGGAAACCTATATACCCCAAACCTTAATGCATTAAGATCGCATTTCAGGGAGCAGGGGGGTTACTATTGCAATCCTAGGTAACTAGAAGGTTCCGAAGGCTACAGGACTAAGGGGAACCCAGGGTGCAAGCGAAATACCTTCACAGAATAGAATTATTTCTCTTTGGCAGCCAAGTAATCTATGTGCGAGATGGATGCGAAGGTGGTATTTCTTTGTTGTCTGGTCGTTAGTTTTCGTTGTTGTGGCCAGAAATGTCGATTTGGTACTTTCCCGCATGGGTGGACTTTTGATCTCAATCTTTCTGTCGTGGTTTAAGGTCAGCGGTGCCCTCAAAAGTATGAAAAGTTGATCACGTCGCGCTTTTGCAAAGCTAGATGTTCAGACTGTTCCTTGAACGAGTTGGGGAATGAATTTTCTGTCAGTGTACTGCGATGCAAACTAGTTTAGTACCAGAAGAAATAAATAAATAAAAAAGCGATTTGCTTCAAACTTTGTGTGGTTGTTGCTCTTAGGTATGTCAACTAATCAGTGATGGGGCTTTTGTTGAAGCCAAAGTACTGTGAGAACAACTCACAAGTGTTTTTCTTAGTGGTCCCCAATGGGAAGGAAGAAAAGTTTAAGCCTAGAGGAAATGACAGGAGATGAAGAAAAAGTGGTTAAGAATGGAGCGCTGGTTAGTTGGAAATTCAATCTAGCGTGAAAAAGAATGTTCACCCCCCAAGCGTGGCCTGGACTTGCGTTGAATTCCTTGTTTTCGGCCGCAACCGGCTGTATCAACGGTACTACATGAATGTGAGCCTTAGACGTCTTGACCGTTATATATACAATAAGTTAGGAGCTCGAATGATAGCCAAAAAATGGCTTTAAAAAAACCTTGGCTGGCGCCGTTTCTGGAGAAGAATTAGATAGGTTTTCTTTCTTTAGTGTGTCTCTTTATGTCTACTTGTGGAGGATTACCATTCGCTACGCAGGCGTGAATTTCAATCATTGAGAAGCTTTTTGTAATAAAGATGAGGGACTCGGATGTTGCATAGAATGGAAGCAGAGAGAAAAATAAAATCCAAGCTCAGGTTACCATAATTGGGCGGTGGGAGGTTGAGCAGGAGGATTACATTCAGCAACACGAAAGTTGAGTTTGGGTGTACAATACTCGTCGTAAGAAACGAACGGTGTACGCTGTCATATTCTAACAACACGGCAACTTGCGTGAGTAGCTTTCTTAAAGAGGAGGTTCGCCCAGCCACTACAGCTCATGCCAAAGGAACGTTTGGCCGTTTCCCTCAAGTAACGTCTATGTAAGAACAGACTGTGTCCTGTTCCTTGGTTAGCTACCAAGGAGCTTCCGTGGTAGAAATATTTATTAGTTATTGTTAACCATCACTGTGTGATTAGAAAAAAGGACTGTTTGTTGAGACTTTTTCTACACTTCATTTTAATGACACGTACACCAAACTGCAATGGAGGTCGAATGTACCGAAAAAGGAGACGCGTAGGAGTCGCGCGAGTTGCTGGTTCGTGCGTTGATGTCACCGGTGAACCCAAGTGCGCCTTGCGTGGTGGTTGAAGACCATGCAAGCATTCGAATGATGGTTAATGATGTTTGTGGTATAGTAAAGGTATATCGTTTCTTCTCGTTTCCCGTATTGTACAATGCCATTATCGTAAACGGATTATACACGAGATTTGTCCTTTCTTGGCTTTGCATGACAATAGCTTTTCATTGTTGAGTGAAAAGCGCAGCACATAAAGACGTCGTTGGGCATTCCCTGCTGGGGAGGAAACTGCCATCTTTCCAGGTTTTTGCACCATCGCAATCAAGTCTGAACAAGATCTTTAT
Source organism: Triops cancriformis (assembly GCA_020615345.1). Taxonomy (NCBI): domain Eukaryota; kingdom Metazoa; phylum Arthropoda; class Branchiopoda; order Notostraca; family Triopsidae; genus Triops; species Triops cancriformis. The sequence goes on along the minus strand of JAHZNP010000191.1, from coordinate 21,228 downwards.
CTCCCCCCTCCCCCCAGAAAAAAAGCACGGGGAAAACAGTGGGGTGTGTGTATGTAAGGGAGTAGTATGAAAGTTATTAAGTAGTATTCGTATTGTGTTAACTATAAGTTTCTCATGTAAATTTCACATGTGGGTGCTTCCTTTTAGGTAAATTAGGTTGGAATCTTTTATCTTCCCATTCTTCTTCTCGCAACAGGACTCACTATGGATCATTACAACCGCAGCGCTTGACCTTGCGGAGTAAAGTATTCATCTCTAGTGTCTGCTAATAAGTGAGGGTGAGGGTTAAGATTGTAAGTGAAAGCGCCTTCGATAGCTGCGGCCATGTTAGTGCGTTTACCTTCAGTGGAGCCGCGTTTTCCATTTTTGGGTACACTGAAATGTCCGTCAATCTCCCCTTAATGAGTGGATATCAGAACATATAACCTATACTTTAAAGCCCTCTCAAAGCCTTCCGACAGATTGCATTTGCATGTTCGTGAGGGAAGTTGCGTGTTATTAATTAACTATTAGCTTCTCGATAAAAGCCAGCCGGCCAATCAGGCACCTATCAACTTTTCCGTATGGGAAAAAAAATATCCCTATCTGTGGGTTCCTTAATTCGTAATGTCCCGAGAGCCCACTCGCCAACAACGAAACTCTTGTGTTTGGGTTTCATGATTAGCGTGCCATGGCCTAGTGGATCATGTAACCCTAGCTGAGGGGACAGATGGCGACATCCTTTTTCATCGTGATCGAGGAAGATGAAGGATGTTTAAGTGATTAAACTCGGTACTTAAGCTCATACGACGGATTTCCTGTGTTGCCCGTGAGCATTTTTTCGATAAGTCGTGTTCTTTTTTGATGTTCGTAGGCCCAATTCTACCACCCTTATTTTGTGTGCCCTTCTTCTCTCCTGTGTGGTACAGGCAGGGTTAAAGCGCATTAATAAGTGTTGTGGGGGTTTCTGTATGGTAACAAGAGCAACAGCTGCGTACTGGGCTCTTCCTCCGTGTATTGTGGCTCTGTCTGTATGATAAAGTACAGTCACAGTGCAGCACTGGACCACAGATATAGAAAGGAGAAATGCGGATCCAGCTGCAATGACCGGAAACATGCAGTACTACCCCGTGCCTAATCTTGCAGTAGAATAGAAAAAAAAGTATATTCGAGTTCATAGAGCTAGATGAACTATACGGGTTAGCCGTTTGGGGCTCTTTCCATACACACCGTGACAAACAATAGATTTCCCGAAACATAAGGCGGGGGTGAATCCATTCATGATTATAAGTCCGCCTAATCCTCATAAGCTTGACAGCAGGCAATAACTTGTCGTATTATCAAAGTCATCGCCTCACACAAAACTTGCTTCACCGTGGTTAGGGTAGTTGTGGTGGTGTGTAAGTGCAGCCCAAGGAGGGTTAAGGGGGGTAATTTAGGTATAGACCAATTTTACCCTGGTGAGCCAACTGTCAGCGAGTTTGGAAGTCGTGTTTGACACACGCAAAGTTTCGCTTGATTAAAGTCGAACATCACTTTAGAGGCATAGAGCATTTTAGAAAACGTCAACGTGCATCTAGAATGCGGTTTTATAGCTTTTCAGGCGGGAAACCATTGGATGGATGGTTGGAAAGTTAGTTGTTATGTATGGCCGTTGAAGAAGCTGGAGAATATGAGAAGGGTTTCTCTGGTGAGGTTTGCTGCGAGTTGTGCGGTTGTCTGCTTTAATGGCAAAGCGCTTCTCCCGTAGAGCACATAAATCGAACCTTTTTCTTGCGTCCTCGTATCCTCGGTTTTGCATCGATTCCGTCTTACAAAAATGGAACGTCGACGTCTTATACCCCGATGACGTATCTCTGCCATTCCGAGACCCCTTGACTCGTTGGGTAAGTCGCAGGGGAAACGCGCTTCGTCCACACCTAAGATGGCGACGGCGTGGTTCCGCGGTTGAGTGCGGAATTATCGGCGCGCAGCACACCAAATGGACCGCCAGGAGAGGTCTGTGGGAGCAGCACTTAACCTTTGCGACCTACAAATAGAACTTTGCATTGCTCACTGCAGGCCTTGAAAAGCAATAGACACCAAAAAACAACTTTGTCTTATAAAAAAAGAGCAACAAAAATCTAGTTCCGAATATATGTTTCTTTTCCCAGGTGCGAAATAATAACGAAGATATTTAGGAAATAAGAAATCTGAAATTCAAATTTTCACGCACGTGACGTCACTTTTCTCAAGGGCGGGAAAAGGCCAAAACTTTGGAAATAAATATCTCCAGAACTGGTGATTGGAAAAAATCGAAACAAACTTCTTTATTTTTAGAATAATGATTATTTTAATAATCCATCAAAATCTCTATATGCGTTTTCGGTGTCCGTTGTCCATGAAATTCAAATTTTCACGCACGTGACGTAAAGCTTCTCGTGGCGGGAAAAGGCCAAAACTTTGGAAATAAATATCTCCAGAACGGCTGGTAAAAAAAAATCGAAACAAAACTGTTTATTCTTAGATTAATGTATATTGTAATAATCCATCAAAATATCTATTTGCGTTTTTGGTGTCCATTGCCCTTTTAATCGAATGTTGTGGCGTGTAGTGCACAACCGGAGTCGTTAGGCAATAGTAAGCAAGCACGCCTCGATCTGTGCGCGCTTCGGATCGAACGTTTGTTCGATCGAAAGTTTTTTTTGTCTTCCCGGATAGCGCTCAAGTTGAGCAGTCAAGCAGGGTTACCCAGGCACGGACTGGAAGAGAGAACATTTTCTTGACTTGACGCGAGTCTTTGAATTGGACCCACTTGATGGATGGCGGGCAGTTATTTTTAAATCTGCGTTTAAAGAAGCTGAAAAAAATATAAGAATGTTATCCTTGGTGGGTTTATCGTTTAAAAAATCAATCAGCTTAAATTTTATGGTGTTGTAACTCTCGAAAAGTGGAAAGGAACAAATGTCCAGAAACTCGGTTGGTGGTCTATGGCGGAGTGAGAGTTGAATCGTGCGTTGCGAGGTTTAGCTCAACGGCGAAGGAAGAAAAGGTTTGGTCGCGCAATTAGCTTAGGAACACGAAAAATTGTTTGCGGAGACTCCTCCTCCTGAGGTGTGCATAAGGGCTACGCTAACTATTTGACGTGGGTTGGACTGGAGGCTGCAGGTGTGAAGCGTGAATGACATGCTATAGCCAGCATTTGACTACTGACACAACAATTGCTTGCGAGAAGAAAAAAGGAAGAGAATTTTGCTGCCGAGTCATTCTTAGCGCGAACAGCACAACACATAACTCATGAGATTCCCCGTTTCGTTGCTCCGTATTATAAAAAACGGCCATGAGCAATGTTGGATTGTGGTGCTCACTGCTACCACCTGGACGATGTGCTGAAAGCTTTTCTTCTCTGGAATCCGGATCGTTGTTATCAAGTCTTGTTAGAGGAAAAGTTCTAAGAAAATGGCGCCTTCATCTTTTTCTAAAATTGCAGTACGAAAATTTGGCATTAAAACTATTTGGAACAGAACGAATGGGAGAATTTTCTTGCTTGCTTTTTAATGGAAGCGTTTAAATATAGACTCCTTTTAGGTAATTGCAAAGTAAAATTCTCACTGCAGCATCACTCTGTTTAAAAATCAGAAAAATATGTATGATTTGAGCAGTAACGTATCCAGGATTTCATTTCGGGGGGGGGGGGGGGGCTTAATATGCAATTTTTTTGGACACTTGGTCATTCCCCTATCTTCCCCATTATAAAATCAAAATTTCGGGGGGGGGGCAGACCCCCTGACCCACCCCCCCTGGATACGCCACTGGATTTGAGACTTGCACTGAGCAGTTTTGGTGTTCTCCTTCCTAATGTGCATTTTTTGTGTAGGGTAAAGTTATGCTTGATTAACCCCATACAACTACAGTATTTTTTTATTTTTAACAATGAAATAGGCCTATTCACGGGGAAAATTTTGCTCGTTCAGTCTTTCGGTATGTGGGCCATAGAATTCATGCTGTTCTGACCTAAAAGTCAGCCGTCGTGTGAAAGTGGAGTAAGCATAAAGTCGTCAGCAGCGAAATACAGTGATGTCTTACACAACGAACTCACGCTCGGACCGAAAATGCCTCTTACAGCAAACTGCGAAATGCAGCCTAGACGTTACGTCAGTGGCTTGAGCGGAACAAAACTCCTACCACTTACGAGAAATAGTATGTTGAAGAAACTAAGGGTAACCAAAACAAAGAAGCTTTTGGTAGAAGGAGTTTCATAAAACGAGCGCTCGCACAGTGAACGGCGACCGGTAACGGATTAGGTTCATTCCACGGGGTAGTACTGTATTTCAAATGATAGGATGAGACTAAGTAACAGTGAATTTCATGGCCGAAGGATGAACTGCGATTTTAGGTGATACTGGTTTCCATTGTTCCCAGAATATTCGGTTTCGACAACAGTGAATTTGTCTGCCTAAAAGGAGCGATTGAAGAGGCGCAAGTCTTTCCATGGGAAAAAAAGTTCGATTTGAAGAAAACGGGAAATTCTGTTGCCGGAAAGCGTTCGACAAGATTGGGGTGAGTGTAGGCGTGCCCCACGAGCGTTTCAAACAGTTTTCGATAGTTAAACGTTAATAAAATTATAGGCTTCTATACCCCTTAACAAATGCACGATGACTTCTTGATCGTTTTGTCATTTCCTATCGTTACTTCAACTATCGTATTAGCTTTGCGTGGTACGGGATATGGTTATGGTTAGGTTCGTTCTTTAGCGACCGTTCTGTACTATTTTTTACTTTTTGGAAAGATAAGTAGTTTATATTCTAGTTTTAAAATTGTTGTGTGTTAGCGTGGTTTCGGCCAATTATTCTCAGCGACTTTCTTGCGTTTGTCTTCTTCACGAAAGTCATGATTGCTTGGATATAATCGTTTTCTTGAGAATGCTGTGATCACTTAAGTCATCCCCTGGCATAAACGACAAGTCCATTCGGAAAACGGGCGGGGCAGTAGCAAATGGTACATTACAAAGCACGTTTGAACAAGCCAAGCAGTCTTTTTCTTCCTTGTCATAGACACACAGAGAAATGTCTTTCCTTGCCGAGAGGATGATTTGCATTCCGCATAACTTATCTCCCTTTTCAACCGTTTTTCTTTATCTATTGAGGAAGGCAGGTTTGGGGCCCAGTAGAGCACTTTTCCGTCCCCCGTCTTGTGAAAGTTTTTGTGTGTTTTATGTAAGTTTGAAGTGAAGTTGAAAATGTTAAAAGATTTTAGCCCCCTCTATAAAACCCCCAGACAAGGACAAGGAAAGATAGTGTGCAGAAGAGCATCGTTTCTATTATCTGTAATGGAGATAATGTCTGGTTGTGTCGGTGAGTGTGACCCAAAGTTAAAGAAGGGGATGGAATGTTTGGGAAAAGACCTGGTATTTGGGGTGTTAACGAGCTCCATCAAGGGATCTGTCTCGTAAAAAGTTAAAGCAGAAAATGCTCTGAGCCTTTTTTTTTAAAAAAAAACTCGCTTATGAGTCCGTAACTCGTGAAACTTTTTTACTTTCCAGGGAGCAGGGTAGGGAGGCTGAAGCAACTGGCTGTTTCAACCCATTTTTGTTTCCAGGGGGTTGCGGTATTCATTGTGAACCAAAACTACCATATTGGTGCCCTGAACTAATTAACTCTTCTCCTTTTTACGGCCCCCTTGGCGCTAAAACAAGGTGTTTATGCTACTCACCCTGTATTAAAGTGGGCGTTTATGTTATTTGGACATGTGCCACACGTTTGTTTGTGCATCAAACGAATTCCCGGAGGTCATGCGTCCCGCTCTGTCGCGACCTGTCTATGATACTGACAAACTTTCTATCGTACAACGTACAAATCGAACGTTTCCCGGTGTTCTTCCGCATAGCTCTAAAGCCGAGCAGATCCCCAGGCTTGGTCAGCACGACTCGACCAGTAGTGTACTAGACAGTACTCTCGAAAAATCGACCCAAACAAACCGTCCTGTACCTATAGGCCCGGCAGTTGCGTGAGCGGTGTCCCTCCCTAGCGTCTTCCGAACGTGCGTGAGCCACAACGGGGCTTCCTCCCAGTGGCATGGGACATTAGCAATAAGACGGTTTGTTTGGGTCATTCTTTTGAAGGGTACTGTACCGTAGTAAAAAAAACTGAACGTTTTCCTTCCTCGCAACCGGTCTCATGCGAAAGTTTTCGACGGGTCTCCATATAGCGATGAAGGTAGGCTGCGAGGCAGGTTTAAGCAGGCAAGGAACTAGGTAGGGAGAACGTTCTGTGTAGTCGTCGAATGGTAGAACTGATTTTTTCTTTGTTGGACACTCTGATCATACTGAAATACAGCCGAGAAGCGTTTCGCCTTTCCAGTGGAACTGGCTAGTAGAGGCATAGCCTCAGTAGACATAACAATGAAATCTTTCAGAATCCTAACACGCGTCAAACAGGTTTCACTGATTTTGTTTAAATTATCAACCGGGGTTATCGGAAAGCTGGAATGTCGCTTCACACGGAAAGTGAAGTCAGAAGCTTGTCCCGCTTTATATGCAAATGGACAAGCCCCCCCCCCCCTTCTCTTTCTCTCCCCAAGAGATCTGGGCTCCCGATCTCGGGTAAGGACAACCCATAAAATAGAAGGGACTGAATTCCGCAATAAAAGTTATAGGGAACGTCCGTTCCGTGACTGCGTCGTAATTATAAACAGCTCCTTTGAAACTGTCTGCAGTAGATGTAGAGCGTTTTGAAGAGGGTTTATCAATACAGTATTTCCTGTGCTATTAATCGATTATCAAGTAGGCTGAAAAAACTAGGATGCCAGTTAATTGATGCTGAAAGACAATTCTAGAGTGAGAATGGAGGTCAGAAATCCCGTTCAATTCGTGTCTGCGCTCGGAACTCCGAAAGCTTGCTACTGTCATAAAACTAATCAAGGGCTGAGGCCTTTATGGATGGACCAAAAGCGAAAATAAAGCAAAGGGTAATTTCGCTGTCTTGACTGGGCAATAAAAAAGAAGAGCTGAATAACACGCCGGTACTTATTGAGGACACACCACAGTTTTTCATCTTCCCTTTTTGCTTAGATAGCCTTTCTTCTTTTGACACTACCCGCAACATACCAATCAGGGGAAAGCAAAACAAGGATGGACATGTTGCCTGTCATTGATCCTATGGGAGTTATAAGCAGGCGAGACTAGCGGGCGGGTAAGTTGTTGGAGGCTATTGTTGATCATTGTAAAAGACTGGTGGGGTTGTATACCTGATTCATATGCAAATCTACCATCTTAGCAGATTAGGAAACGAGATGGAGGGTACGCCGGTACCAGTCGCGCACCGATAAAAGGTACCAGCCGGTGCATTTAAGCTGTCAATAACGGGGAACTAATTATCTGCAGATGGGCTACATGACTCAAGTAGTTTTTGCCTCCTTGAAAATGAGTCAAATTGGCCTTGTAGAGTCGTATTATTTCTGCGTCTTTCCCTCTCCGTCATTGTGACGTCATAACATGCAAAGTCAAGCTACAGGCTGTTGTTTATCTGCCTGTATCGGTATTGCTCGAACATTGGTAACTTGGTCAAAAATTGGGTAAAAGTGGTATTACTTTGGGGCGGGACTTGTTGGAGTTCATTCACATTGGCCAAAAATGGCTCTGATAAACGATAGTTGGATTACGCAGAAAAAAAACTTTGAGAAGCCCTTCTAAAATATAACGATAACAGTTTGCACCGAAATTCATGCGAAGCCCGGCTAAAGTATAACGATAATAGTTTGCACCGAAATTCGTGCGTGGTTTGCGAATGTCCACTATTCACTAATTTAGAGTGGTGTTATTTAACCGAATTATTTCGACTTATTGGCTAGTTCAAATGCGATTTTCTAATGTGTAACAGTGAAAGTATTCTCGTAACAATGAGCCTTTCACAGCGTGAGCGTGGGAAGGGCGTAACTACGTTAACGGTCTTCCACATGTACGAAGTCAAGTGAAGTAGAAAGGCATTAGTTCTTTCGCTTAATTCCTTTAGTTGACTACCGCAACTTGTAGTGAACTGTATCTAATTAGACCGAATATGACTAAAGCGAGTCCTACTCTAAGAGGTACTAATATTAATGGGAGGATATGTTCTGATTAAGAACTTTTACGTTAACTGTTACTGTTAATCAGCATCTTTTTCGCTTCTCCACAGATACGTTCTACATCACAACAGAATCTCACTGTAACGACCTGTGTTACGACGAATTGTCGGCTAACGTGGAAAAGTAGAAAGGTCCCGGCTAATCTACATTACAGTACTGAGCAAAAAAAAACGTACTTGCCAATTCACAGAGGTCTAATTAAGTTGATTTATTTTCATTAAGGGGCGAAAGGGCTTTACCAATCGGTTAGGAAGTGAAAGGTCGACCGCAAATTTTGAAAGCGAATTTTGCCTTGTGAGCAAAAATTATGAATGACACATCTGGATTGGTTGGAAAAATAGAACAATATTCATTAAGGAAAGCAGCTATATTTTACAAAGGCCACTTCAACTCAGTAAATAGCGAAAAGTCTTAACTGTCTTTACAAGAATTATAACGTCTATCTTCACAAGAATTGCGACGTCCATCTTGACAAGAATTACAAGAAATGTCAGCCAAACAACAGTTAAAACGTGGTTACAGCCTCAACAGAATAAAAGAACTGTGATCATCAATACATCTACATCTTTCGTTGTGTTGTTTATGCACTATTTAAATACAATAACATTTTGTTTCGAACTTCGCGGTCCGCCTTTTTGAATGGATAGGGATTGGTTGAAGCTTCAAGCCCATTCACCCCTTAATGAAAGTAAATCAGCCTCGAGAGGCTTAATTAGACCTTTGTGAATTGGCAAGTACAGTTTTATTTGCTCAGTACTGTACAGTACTCCTAAAAAAACATCCCTAACAAACCGCCCTATGCTAACGGCGCGCCGCTGGGAAAGCCTTGTTGCGGGTCACGAAACGTTGGAAAGACGATGGAGTGGGACACCGCACGCGCAGCTCCCGTGGCGTTAGGATAGGGACTTGGCCTTTTTCTTTAAAGACTACTTGGCGTGTGCAGAAAAAGCGTCCGATAAAACAAACTTCGAGTATATCGAACAGCTTTCTGTTCCTAAGAGTTGTTAATGTGATATTTTACTGTATTAAATCCATACGAATTTATGAAAAGTTATTTTCCGCCATCTGGGCGTTACAACTCGAGACGCAGTTTTGTTACGTAAGATGGCGTACCGTCTCACTTCAAGAAACCAGCAGCGATTGCAGTCTTCGTACCATGCGTGTACCACGTGTGATGAAAATGTCGTTCAGAAATGTAAGCAGCAAGGGATAACTGATTTTGTAGTTCTAGAGTTATCTTATTTCCCTAACTTTCAATGTAGGAAAGTTTTTGTTCTCTGCAAATGCGCATCAATGAAAATTTTGTACTATCTTTTAGCGAACAAAATTTGCGAAAGATAGCGGCGATCCTCGCGGAATGTATCAAGAATTGATGGATTTTTAAACGAACTTGTTATTGAAAAAAATAATCATACTTATCAAATACATTATTGAAAGCTGCAATGCAATTTTCGTGTTCCTTACTTAAGAATGTATACGATGATAAATATGAGAGATTTGACTGATACATTGCATGTCTTTTGGAACTAATTATTCAAACCGGCAGCTAACGAGTTAAGGAAACTGAAAAGAGACGCAGGGCATATGGTTTCTGTGTGTTGTAATGGTTTGTCTTTCTGACGTATGTGAGTTTGTCTCTGTCATGGCTATCAACACTTCCCCTAATCCTTTTTATAGGCTTTAATGGCTTTGCATGGGTTTAACAACTTTTTGAAAAAACGCCCAAGGTCTGAAAAGTTTGAAACACCATGATGAGTGGAAAGACGCATTTGTCATGCTTCCATAACACTTTTTGGGGAAAAAAGGTTCCTGTGCAGAAAACTCCCTTCTATTTGTCATTACCGAGATCTTCGTGTTGGGAAAACATTCCTGTACCCTACGTATACATAGTATCCACTTTGGCTGGTTCTAAGTGAGCCGAGAATCCGTGTAAAATCAGCTTATAGTGGTATATTTGTGTTTCGCATAGTTTGGTGCGTCTGCTGCCGACCATGAAATTGAAACGTTGAAAGGATTCTTAGCCAGAATTTGTTTAACAGGCTCTTCTAACGTAAGCAAAAACTTTTCTTGAAACCAGTAAGAGGGTCTCTTGCCCCTCGGAAACTTTTCCACGCAGAGAAATAGGAAAAAAGGACCCAGAAGTAGAAGAGCTATGGACTTGACCTCTGGAAACTTTGTTATTGCTACCGTGCACCACTTGCGCACTTGTGTTGTGGGTAACGAGGGTAAAACTTGGTGCAAAACAGCTGTCTGGCAAGTAGTGAGGGGCTTTCGTTGAGGAGGAGGAGAAGGAGGAGGGCAAATGTCATGGTTTAAGAAATTCTTGTCTAAGCAAACGAGCAACACGTGCCACGCATCGCTTTCGGTTCCTCATCCCCATATCTGCCAAACGGGAAATTCGGTTCATAGCAACTTGTGTTAACCAGTAATGAATTAAGGAGTAGCTGATGGGAGACTGCGTCATCGATCACTACACATTCAGTTATTTACGAGTTGTTAATATAGACGTAACACCAGCCACAGTGGAGACGACGAAGTTTTGAACTTGAAAAAATGCAGTAAAATCAAATAAAAAAAATAATGTTTTCTGTTGTGTCTTTTTGTGTAGCCGCCTGATGCCGGAATCCTGGGACATACATTTCGCACCAAAGTGTTTAAAAAAGCCCGCCCTTGCAATCTCTGTCATCAACCCATTCGAAAACAAGGCAGTTCCTGTCGAGGTAACCCATTATTTATATCCTTTATTGCATTATCTTCGCGTATTGTCGTCGAAAACCTCCTTTTTATGGTCAAATACTGGCCGATTACCATCAAGTTTCCGCTAGTACCTCGCATTCCATTTTTTTTCTGCCATGCGTTCTCGGGCGCTACTTCACAAGTATCGTAGTGAAATCTTTAGAGCGACCTCGCGCGTCACGCTTGATTTTTTCCCCTTTTCTATTGTCTTTTAAGATAGAAGAAAAAACGCTTTTAAAAAAGTGAAGATTTATGGTGAAGAAGCCAGCTAGAAGCCTTTTAGGCTGACATATCCAGTTAGCAGGGATTTCTGCCAGTATGTAGAACAGTTATCGCGACTGTAATCGGCTTTTAAACGCTAAAACCGAGTTCTAATTCCACGCTGTTTAGTTACCCCAACACAAACGAGCCTTTCTCAGGCCCCCAAAAGCACCTTTTTTATGCATAATTTCCTGCTGTTCGAGTTAAAAAGCTCCTTTTAGTTTCAAAAAGGGAATTTAATCTAAATTTAAACTTGCGAGTTTTACCCATTCAGATTTCCTATGCTTAGCAATTTACTACAGTCGAGCTCCTTCCTATTAAAAGAGATGCGTGCCCCTTTTCTGTACGTAATTGTTAAGTCTTTTAATGAGCAACGTCGATTATCCAAACACTGGTAATGTGGACACAGAAATATAAAGGTTACTGTATCATCTTTTCATTGACTCAAATTGTGGTCTGTTTTTAAATGTATAGCGTTGTCCAAACTACGACGAAAAAGAGCCAATAATGTAAAGTTCCGAAAAGGTTTCCTTGCACGGAGCGAGCGTTTTCGAACATTTTCCTGAAGAGCGCCAAAGGCGAGTACTCAGGTGGGTTGGGACAGGACGGACTCGAGTTGTGCGCTATTATCAGCGAATGTTTTCGTTTGCTTGAAAGCGTTGTCTTATGCTTTTGTAAAGTGAACGTCTTTGCAACTTGATAAGGACTTCAAGCTCTGTCAAACACGAAATTGCTCATTGCAGGACTCGACTTATGCGTCCACGATAAGCTTTCTTTGTTGGCCACGTGGCTCTTCTTGTGCGCCGTGACTTTCATAGACATACACGACATATTCAATAAAAATAAGGAAGTCAGTGTATACATGTTTAAGGAGACTTTACAGCCAGTAATTATAACAGATGTCTACAAATAATAAGTTGACTGTGATCTAGAAAATCGGGGGAATGCAAAATTCGTTTTGACTAATAAATGGCTTTTTCTTTATTTGCAGTGTGCAAATATGCGTGCCATGCAGCTTGCGAGCCCAAGGTAAGCCCTAATAAAACTTACTGTTTAGTTTTATGCTATAACATAGCGGAAAGCTTTTCCATACCTTTTTCGAGTGTGCACAAGAGCATTTCGTATTATAGTCCGCGTGTATAGAGGACTGATATAACGTATAACGGAACAACACACTGCAGATGATGGTTGTTCTTTTTGCTCTTGTTTTTAACCCTGTTTTCATCATTCATACTGACACGTGTGATAACCATCACCTCTTTCACGAATTGCCGTGACGCAGAAGTCTGTAGTGTTAGGGGGTGGCAATTTTAGCACATGAGCTGACTCTTGTTACATGAATGAAAGAACCCACATCCTCTTTTCATCCCGTATGCCATAGCGGCCCAAAATTCCGATTGTGTGATGTGATTTATCCCGTATGGAGCGTATTCTTATCCCCCCCTCCTCCCATAAAAATTATTGCATTCGCAACACTAATAAACAGCAAATAAAGGGAATCCCAGCTTCCTTCTTTGCTAATAAAAACAGAAAAAAAGCTGACATAAAGAATAAAAAAATATAAAAGTTTCGAGTTGTCATGATCGCCCACTTCCTCTTGGCTGATTCAGCATGGTTTTGCTGTCTTCCAAAGTCGTCTGATGACAGAACATGATCCTAATTATCTTAGCCATTACGTCATGTTTGCAACTTTTTTCCCATCCGTACTGGGGTTTTCATTCTTCTCGAAAAAGAGCATTTTGGAATTGAAAAGTAGGTACGTTCACCTGACAGTATTATCTGCAGCGAAACTGAAACAGTTAAAAAGAAGTTCCCGGAATCGAGATTTTAATTCAAGGTATCGCGTGGGCGACAACAGAAAGGGTCTTCAAATAAGAAACGCCACAGTGGGAGGTTTGGCAGGATGACGTTACATGCTTAAGCTTAAAATAAAGGCAGAGTATTGCTTTTTTGTGTGTGTGTGCAGTACCCATTTATGTGCCTTCTTTTTAATTTTATCCCATGGGCGCCGTCAAGTTTCCCATATTGCAAACACAAGCCGTCTGACGGAACTTTAGTGTGTGTGTTTTCGGCTTTCCTTCTTCTTTTTCTTCGCCTGTCGGTCGATTGCAAGGTTTCTGTCAGGAGTTGTTGCACTTTTGCATGCAATGGAACACAGAACAGCTTTCAAAGCAGGCAGACCAACAAGGCCAGTACAGTACGTTGGCAACGAGCTGGCACAACAGACGCCTGCAATTTTTCATTAAAGGTGAAATCAAGGTGATTTGTCACGGAACAGTTATTTCCGCAGCCAGCGTTTTGACAGAACTACGCAAGTTTTGGTACTAATGTTGTGAAAGCACTTCCACTCTGCAAGCGAAATCCCTCAATTTGGTGGAAAGCGACGACGTTATTTAGGGTGAGTTTCATATGTCTTTAAGGCACTATTTTGGCTGTAATGCATACACCTATTTGTTTCGTGGAGTTTGGGAGCATCTTGTGCTAGAAAGGTGGACTGTCAAAAGCTGACAAGTCAAGAGTAATTTCTATGGAGAAGGAAACTTGACAAGCTTTATGTACTCGAGGCACGTGCGTCCCACACCATTTAGACCATTGTTGTTCCTTCATCGAGAGTATAGACTCTTGACCTTTTTCGCACTTCACGTCGCTTTTGATGAAAAAGAATATTGTGAATCTGTGGGGTTTCGTCCAGCTGCTGGGGAATGTGGAGGAATCATTTTTATTGTTGCAAAGATTGAAAAAAGATACATTTTCGGCATCTGGTGAATATGGCTTTGCATTTCCCTCCGTTTTCGGGGATCTGGGGCTTCCTGCGAACTGAAAAGTTTCCTTCCGGTCCAATGAGCCACACGTAATTAGGAACTGAGAAAGGGCTGGACGGTGTTGGGGTCCTGCTGGGGAGTATAAATCTCCTAGAAGAATGCGTAGTTCGTGCTTTGAGATTCTGAAAATGGCCGCAAAGTCGGAAGAATGGCCGAAACTATTTCCATTCCCAAAAACTAGCCGCTGGGACACATTACAATATAGTTCCCCTTTCAGCTTTTCTCTCTGGACGTGTAAATGAACGACGAGGGGAATTAGGATTCTGCGTGGCAAGATTTTCAAGTACAGAGAATAAGGAAGTTGTCAGTTGTAATTTAACAAGGATTCCCCACCCGAATCAACGTAGTTCCCCTTCTTTTTCTTAAGAGGCAACTTAATGGATTTTGCAATAACGAAGCCTTTTAAAGAAAGTTCGAAGAAAACCCCCTCCATTAGCATGTGTTTACCTTGTGGGGGATGTTTGGACGTTGGCGACGTTGAGGTTAGGTCAAAGGTCAGCTTCTGGGAACAAGACAGGACGATGTACATTTGGAAAGTGGGGGGGGGGTATTGAAACGAGATGGATTGTACACACATTCTGCGAACTAAATTTGCGTTGTACTTGGAAAGTGCTGTGGAGTACCCTGAAGCGAAGGGTGGTGAGACGAGGTGATCTTATATGCATGTGTTGGATGTCCATGAATATTGGCTATTATTGGGCTGGACTAGCAATTATCTGATTAATCAATGTACCTTTAATTTTGAGCTCGAATAGATTTTATTTTATTTAACTTTTCTGGTGGGGTACAATTTGACATTGCTACGTAAAGTAGGAGAAAATCTGAAAGGTGGAACGATCTTGTGTGACTTCAGTTAGAAACGTGTACTGTAATGAAACGCTCATTGTCGCACTTTTTTAACTTTTTATTTTACAAACTTCCACACTCTACTTTCGTCTTGCGCCCTCTGACGCTTACATACTTGCTTCCTCCCTGAGTCTGCTCATTCACTCCGTGCCCTCTTTGCGTCAATTTACCGGACTTTTGTACAAACTAGTAACAAACGTATACGCAGTACGACAACGCTTCCACTCTTAGGAACGGCAGACAACGAGAGAAATGCGAAAGTGAAAGTAGGGTTCAGAGAAAAGGAATACAATCTAAGAATCATCCCAGTATTAAACATAGGAATGCCAAGATTTAAGAAAAGCTAGATGCGATTGGTATTTAATGAACAGACTAGGGAAGATTGTTTATTAGTTACTATAGCTCGTAAGAGTCGTAAAGCTGACTCTGATAAGGCCAGGAGTAACCCATTGACCCCAAGTTGTCTTTTCAAGCATTAGTCCATCCTTGAGATACAGGAGTAACTTTATCCGGACATTGCTAGGGTAAGATTGCACCAAGGTGACTGGTCATTGTCTCGGTTGAAAGGGATGCCACACTTTGGTGTAATTTGGCTTAGGTTTTCAGCTTGGATTGAGTAAAAAAAATGAAATCGCGTAGCGTGATTCTTTCCGAGCGGGAGAAGTTGTCCAGCTAGAAATGTTCTACTTGAAGAGTGGCACTTTTGCACAGTTGTACTTTCCCAAACTGAAGTAAGGTAAAGAAAATATTGAGCTCCTAAACATTGAACCCCCAAAGATGGCCCCTAAATACCTATTGCGTTTCAAAATGAGACAGTTAAAAGTTTCTTGTACCCTGATGCGACCGAAACTTCACTGAGTCATACGTTGTTTCTTACTTGGCATTTTCCAAATAAAACAGCAGAAATTGCAAATTTTCCTCAAAAAGGCAAAACCCCGATTCAAAAAAGGGCTCCTAATATGTTATACACTGGGAAATCATATGGAATCGAGGAGAAAAAGGCCTGTAGTTTACAGCATGCAAGCTTGCGTGATTAATGAAATGTACTCCATTTAACACATTTAAATGGCAATTTGGCTTTTCTAAGAAATTCGTTAAGTTCTCACTCATGCTTACACACGTTAAAGGTAGAGCGAATCTAAATAGAAACGATGGGCCATTTTTAGGATCAGGTTTGTAAAACTTCGAAATTGTCCTGTAATTCGCTGATTGGCCTTATCAAACAATCCTGGAGGAAAATTCTTCATTACGAACAATAGAAACAAAACAGAGAATTCCGACAGTTGAAATGTTACCTGGAGACTTGTAGCATCTAAATGTATATCCCTTAAATTTTAAGGTTTACTATTCAAAAGTTTGATTGCCTAAAACTTTTACAAATAAGCGAGAAAACTTTTAGCAAAATTAGTTTACATTTAGAACGTCATAATAAACCTGACCAATAATGTCAGCGGTAGGACAGATTTGAAAACGGCCCCGTCTTTGGGATATTTGTCTAGAAAAGCGTGGTAACATGACCTTCGCACCGTGAAATTAATAGGGGATGACATGATTGGACTTGATATCAGTGGCATTGACAAATTGGGAAATCCCTGGAGCAATAATGAAGATACAGTCTGTTCCGAAGAAATCGCGTAAAATGAGCATACTATGATAGTTAAAAAAAAATCTGGCTCGTAACTCTATTAGTTTCTTACAATACTATGAACATGAAATCCTTGCACTGTAGTTTTCTTGTGGCTTTCAGGTAATTAACTACTTTTTGGCAGAGTAGTTTTATCATGTTATGAAATATTTCTTGCATGTCTGTGTTCGTCTTAATATCTGCCTTGGAATGTTTATATTATTGCACCATACCGTATGGACGTCTCAGATTACATTGACTACTGAACGTGCAACCTTTCCAGAAACAAAGGCTGAATGCACTTTTTTATATGCGCAGAAATGTAGTGCTTGACTTGTTCGATTTTGAGAATGAAGACGAATGAGCATGGAGACTTCATTGAATGGCTTTTAATGTGTCGTTGTGGCGTTTTTGTTTTGTTTGTTGTGTGCAGGTATGGCGTGCGTGTCGGCATTCCAGCTTTTGTCGACAGGTAAGCTTTTTTCTCTTTCTCCTCTTTTTTCCCTTTTGCATTTGTCCTCCTTTTTGTTCATAGTTCGAGAGTATGCCTGCTAAAGTGTGAAACCCTTGTCACGATTGAATCGTAGCTAATGTAACAAAACCTACTTAGAGGCACAGTTGGGTGGCGTTAACTTGAGTGACATTAACCCCGTCACGGGGTCGTTATCAACTCCAGTATTTTCTTACCTTGGTCTTTTTTTCCTTTCTTTTGTAAGGCCATTTAGGTACGATAAAAAGGACCAACATCATCGTAGGGTTAATCTCGCGGAGTACTCGAGGTTGCCAAGGAGTACCCCATCTGTTAATCAAAATTTAGATTGATTTACGATAATGATGTGGGTTGCTGGCTGTCACTTTTAACTGGTCGTCTTTAGTGGTTAGGAATTTTCAAATTTGTTTGACGTAAAGCGTTCAACGCCAACAAGACATAGGGAAGTTAGGCTCGTGTATTTAACTACGTCCCGGGAATATGAACATATCCGGTCGTGTTATTTGACAAGTAGAAATCTTTGCCGGCGGGGGAGGTTGGCGATCCGGAAATAGAACGCAATGGCTTCCCAACTGCTTAGGACTCAAGAATAAGCTAAAAGGACGTATTTGGAAGTTCATCTCCATATATGTAAAAAAAAGAGAAGACGGGGGAAAACCTGTAGGGTAGTAGGCCTCCTGCCCATAAAGTTACCTTCTATCCCTATGTGCGGAAAATTCTGCCGAGTTGCTGACAGGTGAATTGAGCGATGGAAGTTGAGCAAAGTTTTCAGTGCACAACTTTCATTAAGCTGGTGGCGAAAACGTCCGTTTCCATAAAGTCTGACCCCCAACGTCTTACGTTTCTCTCATAGATGAGTTTAAGCTCCGTGTATTTGCATAAGGACCCCGTAGTGTGTGGGGGGAGGGAGTTTCTAATGTTGTTTTGGTCTCTCGGTGTGGGAAATTCTTTCGCCGGGGAGATTGGAAAAGGTTGTCAAGAATATTTGAAAGAAACAGGCAACGCACAAGAAGGAAAAAAATACTATTGGTTAAATATCATTGACACCCTTTCGCATTGTTGTAAACGTCCGCGGATTAACGATGTCGTCTCCTGTCCCTACTGAGTGATAAATGAATAATGGTCTGACTTGCTTGTTGTGTCGGGACGGGAAAATGCTGCTGCTGCTGCTGATGGAGACGGAATGGTAAAAGGACCACCATCTTCGTCTTTGGTGTAGTCTGCCTAGAATTGTTCGCCGCGGACGTTTATGAAGTCTTCTGACTTCATAAATGGCACTGGCTTTGTGGGAACGCTGCAAGATCGTAAATAACAGACCACTTTTGTTCGCTAAACCACACAGCTCCCCACAATATCCGAGCCGGCATTCTTGCCCAAACAAACCAGGCAACAATGAAAGCTTACCCTCATGTTTCGTGCGTAATTCCAGAGTTTCGCAGCGCGGCAACAACGAGAATTCCCCAGTAGCCACTAAAGTCTGTTCGTCCGCACAGATTAGGACGACCATTGTTGTATAGTTACGTCGCATTGAATATTTTGCCGAGTCACGCAAGTAACAATGAATACTTTATACCGCTTCGTGGACAGTACTCTTCAAAATATACGAAGTGAGCCGAAGTCCGCCACGGCAGATGCGGGAGCGGCATCCTTACCCGTGTCCACTTTCGAACGCTCCGTGACTCGCAGCAAGGCTTTCTCAATAGAGAATTTCACTGTTAGCCGGTGACGGGCCGTTAGCATAGGGCTATTGGCCAGCGGCACTTTTTTTGCGAGCATTGCACGTTTCGTTTGTAAGTAACAATGAAAATTTGCTAAGTTACGTAGCCAACAGTGAAAATGTCCATAGTGAGTATGTAAGTAATGGAGAGATGTTGCTGATTCCCATGGGCTCGGGTTACCTGCCATAGTTTCCGAGATCCTCAGCAACAAAAATGAATTTACATACAATACCTAGGAATGAGAATTGTTTCATCGAATGTCTGTTTTAGCGTCTGTAAGTGCGTAATTAACTGCGAGTGTTCCTTATCGCTGTGGCAAAGTTGCCAAAGTTGTACGGGGCTTATTCATTAGCTCCCTATCTTTTCCTAAGACAGTATAATTTAGACTCCGAAGTCTCCCTGAAAGTGCTATTGGAGTGAAATCTTTTGCCTCTTAAAGATGTTAGGAGATCCTAAGTGAGTCGTAAAGGGAAAATCTTTCAAGCTATGTATAGTGTAGGCCTAATGCAAGCATCAGTGAAAGGTCAGAACCTGGGAGGTGACGACACAATCTTTCAACACAAACATAACGTGAAAGGTACTTTGCAGATGAAACTTGGGACAGTATCTTCTAGTACTTCTGGCATGATCAGTTTGTGGCATATTTTCCCCGGAGGAGAAAAATTTGGAGGAATTTTGAACAATTACGCTTTCAAGATTTATGCCAGTTAATAAGTGGTTAGGTGCATATCGAAGCTGGCAAAACGAGTAATTTAAAACGGAGATCGTGAGTCCTAGTTGAGCCAACATGGAGCTAAAGGGTTAAAGGGTCAAAGTACCCCAAAGAAACGCGCGGTATACCCAACATGTCTTGACAGATTAAGAAATTGGGACGTGATTTGTGGCGCCGTCAAAGTGAGAAAGTGGTGGCATCCTCCTAAAAAGAGTCTGTCACTGCGGGGGAATCCCACGTTTTTTTATGATACGGTTTTCGAGAGAAGGTCCACTCGTAATAACTCGTAACAATACCAAGGGCGTAGCTACTTTAGTGTCAGGCAGGTTAAAGTTAGGAGATTTTGGCCATTTTTTTTCTCTCCCCTTCCCGCAGCTGTAGCTTTTTTTATGACCTAAGCTCCCTGAGGAACTCATCACGGCTCGTAATTTCTTACCTGGTGAACTCCAACACTTCTTGGCATCGGGATTCCTTGTTAAAGCCTCTGAAATCTTTATCTCTTGGTATACATGTCGCTTCTCCATTCCATTTTTTCTCTCCCTCTCTTCCTCCCTCCCTCATCTCTCTCCTCTCTCATCTCTCTGGTGGGCCCCGTTTGGCCTTTCCTCCTCTCACTCTGTTTCTTTTTCCCTTCCAAGAAGCTGAGCCGGATTATTGGATTTCTGTTAGACACGGACTCACACTCCCCCAGTCGAAACCCAAAGGTGTTCCAACTAAGACGTGGCAAGTCACAGCATCTTTCCGGAGAGGACTTTTCGTCACTGTCCCTATCTGTGTCGAGTAAAATTTTCCTGAATGGATTTCGTGCTTTTCGATTGAAACGTGACTCTCGCAGCACGTGGACTGTGCGAAAAAGTGTTGTGCAAGGTTTTATGGACTGTGGTGTAATTAGTGGAGAGGAGATGAGGCAAGTTTTCTGCGTGATGTTGGGAAAGGTGTAACGAAAGAAATTCCCTAGGTAGAATTTTGTTTGGAACGTGAACCATGGCCCCGTTTCGGTGTTTCCGAGCGTGTTTGAATTGCAGTCGACGGCACGAGGTAAATTACGAATCTAGACTAATTTGTGCGCCTTCACGATGATAGATTTTCCAAGGTCCTGGGTGCTCAATAAATGCCTTAAATCCGTATCCCAGAAACTTCGCTTTTCCGGTACAATTCAACATCGTAATTTCCTTCTATCTGTTGCTTTCTAAAAGCGTTGTTCTGTTCGAACTTACCGCCTTTATTCAAGAGTAGTTGCACTCGCCGAGCGCATCGATCTACGAAGGTGTGTCTGTGTGGAAATGAAGCTTGAGAACTTCGTATGAAAGACGTACTACGGTTTAAGGATTTACTGAGTTCTTAGAAATTTGTCATATGGAGTAGAAGAAAAAATAGGTACAGTAGTGGTAAAGAAAAAAAACTGTCTGAAAAGAGGCACAGTGCACAGATTATGGCTTTTCACTACTGAAGACTGTCCTAGCTGGCTCCGTCACTGGCTACTTAACATCTGAGGGGCCGATTCTAGGAGACGTATTCTAGCAGTGAAAGGAAAGGAAAATACCATTGACCCTCCTGTCCGGATAGATTTTTTATCACTACTGTACAGTACTCGGCAAAAAAAACGGGCCAAACAAACTTGCCTATCCTACCGCCACGGCAGTTGCGTGAGCGGTGTCCCACATTTTCGTCTTTTGAACGTTTTTGACCCGCAAAGCTTCCTCCCTCAGTGGCGTGGGACGTTAGCATAGGGCGGTTTGTTTGGCCCGTTTTTTTTTGCCGAGTACTACAGTACTCGGCACACAAAATGACCCAAACAAACCGTTGGGTGCCTAACGGCCCGGCAGTTGCGTGAGCGGTGTCCCACATTTTCGTCTTTTGAACGTTTTTGACCCGCAAAGCTTCCTCCCTCAGTGGCGTGGGACGTTAGCATAGGGCGGTTTGTTTGGCCCGTTTTTTTT